>CM055909.1:21349346-21654937 GCA_029582155.1 Panopea generosa
ATTTACGTTATGCACATGACCCCAAAGCGAAACCAGTTTCGCAACAGTTCCAACCAAAAAACAGACGGTTTAACAGCAAATATTGCCCGATTACTGGAGAAACCCTAAATGCAATCGCTTGTCTGAGGCTAAGATGCAATACCTTCACAGAAAGAGCCTACGTCATCGATTTTTGACGCGTTCTCATCCAAACGCTTGTACTCCTTTTCGAAGTTTTTGATTGACGACGATTATTGTTAGAGGGTACGGTGTTCCGTTAGGGCCATCGTGCTATCGCTTTGTCAACAAGCATGCGCGATGCCACGATAGCACGATGACACGATGGTGATGACACGATAGTACGATAACACGATGGTGATAGTACGATGACACGATGGTGATGACACGATAGCACGATGACGATGACGCGATGATACGATGACACGATGGTGATGGAGCGATGCTACGATGACACGATGACGATGACGATGACGCGATATTACATCGCGTCATTGTCATCGTGCCATCGTGTCATCACCATCGTGTCATCGTACCATCACCATCGTGTCATCGTGTCATCGTGTCATCGCGTCATCGTCATCGTGCCATCGTGCCATCACCATCGTGTCATCGTACCATCACCATCGTGCTATCGTACTGTCGTGTCATCACCATCGTGTCATCGTGCTATCGTAGCATCGCCTTCCTGTAAGACATGCGAAAAATAATAATAATGGAACACATCATGCATTCAAATATTCGGGGTTATTTTGTGTCAGGTTATACATAACCCTGAGACACAAATGCTGCTGAAAAGGGAAATTCATATAAGATACACAGTCATATGTTTTCTTTTTATATTATAATCACTAAATGTGAGTTATTTATGCGTGCAAATATGTTATTACGTGAATGGTAAATTATTGAGAAGGTACATATTATGATTATAGTCCTTTCGACAGATTCACCAAAAAGTTGATGTCGATCCGGTAAACAACAGACAAAATCTTAAATGATAAAATAGTTGGTGTATAATACCGATGCGTAGTGGTCTGCCTGCCTGCCTGCCTGCCTGCCTGCCTGCCTGCCTGCCTGCCTGTCTGTCTGTCTGTCTGTCTGTCTGTATGTCTGTCTGTCTGTCTGTCTGTCTGTCTGTCTGTCTGTCTGTCTGTCTGTCTGTCTGTCTGTCTGTCTGTCTGTCTGTCTGTCTGTCTGTCTGTCTGTCTGTACCGATGCGTAGTGGTCTGTCCGTCTGCCTGCCTGCCTGCCTGCCTGCCTGCCTGCCTGCCTGCCTGCCTGCCTGCCTGTCTGTCTGTCTGTCTGTCTGTCTGTCTGTCTGTCTGTCTGTCTGTCTGTCTGTCTTTGTTTTTTTTGTTTGTTTATGTGTTCATTCGTTCGTTAGTTCCATCGTACGTCCATCCGTCCGTACGTTCGTTCGTTTGTTCGTTCCTTCAGGCGACCGGTTTACCTAAACACTTTTTCCTGGGATCCTATGAGGCAAACAGTATCTCTGCAAGTAACTGATGACTTTTTCAGTTCAATCAGCTATGTAACACAAATGACAATAAGGCGCAATGCCGTATATCAGTCAATCATCACAGAGACTATGGCTGGGCGATATGTCACCTTTGGTAGAGTTTTGAGTGTCTTAAAAGAAAGTTGAATGTCGAGTAAGAAAGTCGAGTGTCGAGTAAGAATGTCGAGTGTCGAGAAAGAAAGTTTAATGTCGAGTAAGAATGTCGAGTGTCGAGTGAAAAAGTTCAGTGTCGAGTGAGAAAGACGA
Organism: Panopea generosa; assembly: GCA_029582155.1. Classification (NCBI taxonomy): domain Eukaryota; kingdom Metazoa; phylum Mollusca; class Bivalvia; order Adapedonta; family Hiatellidae; genus Panopea; species Panopea generosa. The sequence continues at coordinate 21,351,109 of CM055909.1, forward strand.
GTGTCTAGTAAGAAAACTGAGTATTGAGCAAGAAAGTCGAGTGTCGAGTAAAAAAATATTTTTGGTAGTTAAACACCCAATTAGGAATTAGTGAGCACTGTTCAAAGTGGATTGGCCATACATGGTAAAGACGGGCCCTGTTCAATCAGTTGGTTACGTGTCTAACTGTCAATCCAGGGGTCATGAGTTTGAATACCCGCCAGTAACCTACAACACATTCTCCGTGATGACTAATAAAAAAATGTCAGTCTCATTGTCATTCGTCTCTAACCACTGTTTCAAAAGTGTTATGGATAAGTCGCCCCAAAGACAACTCGTCCCACATTTTGAGACAACTCGTCCCAAGTTTCGAGACAACTTGTCCCCTATTTAACGACAACTCATCCCATCAAAAGACAAGTTGTCCCAATTAATTATTTCCTGTACCATGTAAAACTGGAAAGATATCAGTTACTTGCACAAATGAGTTTAACTGATTGTCTATTAACACTTACTTTAAATGTATTTATGTAAGTTATTATTATAAATCACGTTCGGTGTATTCTTGGGTAGTAACAGTACTAAGCATATACGAATATAGTGTCCGTCTCACACATAACCGTGGCGGGGGATCAAACCCACGACACTCTGATCGTCTGCTAGCTCTCGGTAGCATAACAATTACGCTAAACACTCAACTCAACAATCAAATGGTAAGAGAAAAGTGAACAAGTTCATTGTTCAAGTGACATATGACTGAATGTACATTGTATTGTATTGTTGGGTGTTTATTGTCGTTTTCAACAACTGTTCAGTGCTGGCACACATGAGTATCATGCCGAACCTATTACCGTCTAGACAACTAGACTAAAACTTTGGAATTCATTTAAATACATTAATTATTTTATTATATATTCATTGTCGTGTTAAAATAAAGTACACGAGTAAGCGTTCCTCTTGATTTTCAATTTCTAGTTATAGAAGAAGAAGAAGTAGAATAAGAAGTAAAAGGAGGAGGAGGAGAATAAGACTATACACAGTTTCTCATCAAAGTACAAAGTTGCAGTAATATGCATATTTAAACAATAAACACAAAACGAGTTGAATGACTAACATGTACATACTTAAATATAAACACATAACTATATCTTCCGATACTATTATAAGAATCCCACTTAAATACAGGAAGGCGATGCTACGATAGCACGATGACACGATGGTGATGGCACGATAGTACGATAGCACGATGGTGATGGTACGATGACACGATGGTGATGACACGATAGCACGATGACGATGACGCGATGACACGATGACACGATGGTGATGGCACGATGGCACGATGACGATGACGCGATGTAATATCGCGTCATCGTCATCGTGTCATCGTAGCATCGCTCCATCACCATCGCGTCATCGTCATCGTGCTATCGTGTCATCACCATCGTGTCATCGTACCATCACCATCGTGTCATCGTGTCATCGCGTCATCACCATCGTGTCATCGTGCTATCGTGGCATCGCGTGTGCTTGTTGACAAAGCGATAGCACGATGGCCCTAACGGGACACCGTAAGAGGGCCTAAAGGAGAAGATTGGAAATGTTATTATAGTAGAAATGTTATTGAGTAATTTAATTTTGTTATGGATTAATGATAAAGAGCATGGAATCAGTGACTTAATTACAGAGACTGGAAGGCTAATATCATTTCATCATACACGGATGAAATTTCTGGTGACATCTTTAGTATTTATTGTACTGCTTCACAAGTTAACAAAATGGTCGGATTGCAAGTTCTACCAACATTAATTGACAAGGTATTTTTATACAAATGTTGATCAATACTTTCAACATATTTTAAGTAATGAAATATTTAAGAATTATTTGATGGAATAATTAAGGAGAGAGGTCAATCAACGGAATGGTTAAATGTCTGACAAGTGTCTATGCATAACAAATGGCCAATTAGTTATCAAATTGAAATTCTGAATGTGATTGATTAATTTAAAAGTGATATTATCATGTCCATGTTATTTCAACGTAGGTATTGATTTTTCATATATGTATGACGATGAACTGTAATGCTTAAATTTGATAAAATATATGTTCCGTTCCGTTCCTTTGACTATTTCCATTTATCAATTATTTAATATTTTCTCCTTTGTTTTAAACTTATTTATTTTACTTCGATTGTGAAACAAGTTCTTACAACTTAGAATTCTTCCTGGGTAGTACCAGTACAAAGTATATGCGGAAAAAGCGCCTTGCTCAAGGACACCACACATACCCGTAGCGGAGGATCGAACCCACGACCCTCCGATCATGGGTTCGGTGCTCTACCACTGCACCACGCGCTCTTCTGAAATTAAATTATTACAGGTTGGAATTCTTACGAAACATTATTTTTTTTAACAAAAAAAAAGTAGTGTTGAATCTACTCGTTTTAACAAACACATGTTAATAACACACCATAAGTATATAACTTTTTATGCAGAAAGATGAAGTAAGTTCAGTATCCATGGGTGGCAAAAAATTGATATGGATACTTGAATATTTTTTATTTATTACTTTAAAAATGGGCTAAAATGAGAAAATGATCACAACAAATAACTTTACTCGTAAAGAGTACAGTATTAAGTATTTGAATTTAGAGACTTATTTACTGGTGCAATCCGCTAATGGGCAACATCTGATATTGAAATATACTGTAGTATCTGCATATCGAGACCCATTTACAGGTGCAATCCGCTATTTGGCAACATCTGATATTGAAATATACTGTAAAAATATACAAACACATATAATACACGGTAGTATTTGCATATCGAAACCAATTTACTGGTGCAATCCGCTATTGGGCAACATCTGATATTGAAATACACTATGAAAGTATACAAACGAATATAATATACAGTAGTATCTGCATATCGAAATCCATTTATTGGTGCGATCCGCTACTGGGTAACATCTGATATTGAAATATACTATGAAAGTATACAAACAAATACATGTATAATATACAGTAGTATCTGCATATCGAGATCCATTCATTGGTGCGATCCGCTATTGGGCAACATCTGATATTGAAATATACTATGAAAGTATACAAACAAATATAATATACAGTAGTATCTGCAAATCGAGGCCCATTTACTGGTGCAATCTGCTATTGGGCAACATCTGATATTGAAATATACTGTGAAAATATACAAACAAATATAATATACAGTAGTATCTGCATATCGAGGCCAATTTACTGGTACAATCCGCTATTGGGCAACATCTGATATTGAAATATACTGTGGAAATATACAAACAAATATAATATACAGTAGTATCTGCATATCGAGGCCCATTTATTGGTGCGATCTGCCCGTGATTGGACAACATCTGATATAGAAATATACAGTTGTATCTGCATTTTGAGACCAAATTACATGTGCCACTGCCTCTAGATAATATCTTATATAGAAATATACACTAGTATCCGCATTTCGTGACCCATTTTCTGGTGCAATCAACTGACAGCTAAGTCATTTCGAATGTTTGAGGGGATATCTCAATTTTGCCCTAAGGAGTGTGGTTAAAATTGTTAATAATACGGACTATTGGGCCACATCACCAACCCTACCGCTCCGATTCCTATGACTATGTGGTGCTAATATATCTTCTTTTCGATACTTATATCTTAAACATATATATTGCATTTCATCAACACAGGTAAGGAATTATATAGAGATAAGTCCTTGACACAAGTAAGTGTTTTTTTATTCCGTGTGCTTTATCGTTCGTCCATAAAATACAATTGAATAGCTAAATTGTAGTTCTACTCAACATAATTGATATTTTATATTTCCCATTTCCGATAGCCCCCTTAAGAACCTTTTCGAATTTTTTCTTTCAACAAAGAGCTTCAACGGCGGTTTCAATAGTCGGATTGAGCAGAACGCAACAATCAATGACGTAGGTGTTTCAAGTGTACACCATCAAAATCTTTAGTGCGAGCCGTGTGCAAAAAGGGTCGTGTGCATAACGCATATATATATATTTTGTTTGCATAACGTATATTTTTTTTGTTTGCATAGCGTATATATATTTTGTTTACATAACGTATATATATATTTACCGGTGTGCATACTGTATATATATATATATATATATACTGTTTGCATATTTACCGATGTGCCAACTTATTGATCTATGTATAGTAGTCTACAATACATATATAAGTCAGTTTTCCATATTGATTTGTCGAGAGTGTATATTTTTTACGTAAACGTATATATATTTACAAACAACATACATATTTATGTCACTGAATATAACCACGTTTGGCGCCTCATAGATATATCTAACGTGCAGCATTTATGATCTGGCAGCGGCTGTGATGAGAAACGCGGCGGACAGCACAGTAAACAGCCGGGGAAAACACGCCGAACGTCTTTGCTGTAACTCGGCCATCGAACCATCAACATCTGTCTACGACGAATTTTTCTGAATAGCGAGAAAGGTGTAATGGTCGAAAAAAGAAAATATTACGTGCTTAACGTATACTTTGTTCGTGCCTTTGCACGTCAACATATGTCTGGAACGAATTCTTCTAAAAAGCGAGATCGGTGCAGTGTATGAGAAATATACTATGAAATTTCGTTATATATCATTCGTGTCTCTGCACAGTGTAACACCTGGCCGGAACGAATTCTTCTAAATAGGTTTAGGTGCAATGATCGAAAAAAAAATTATAGTAAGTGCTTAACGTATATTTCGTTCGTGCCTTTGCACGTCAACATATGTCTGGAACGAATTCTTCTAAATAGCGAGATCGGTGCAGTGTATGAGAAATATGCTATGAAATTTCGTTATATATCATTCGTGTCTCTGCACAGTACAACACCTGGCTGGGACGAATTCTTCTGAATAGCGAGATCGGTGCAATCCATGAAAATATAGTTTATGGTTACCGGATATTTCGTCTATTCGTATGTTGTACGGTGTGTACAAAGTGGTTATTGATTAAAAACCATCATGTAAATATACAATACGTCAGACGAGGGTTGTAATATACTGTACGGACCAGCTAACCCGCCACCTGACATTTAATGTACCTGACATTTTATGTATTTTCTCAAAAAGTATCAAAGCAATTTCCTTTAACTTTGCACTTGAATAAGAACAAATATTTAGACTATGCAAAAATACACAATTGTCTGTTTATGTTGTAAACAAATTTTAAAGAGCTCTACTCAATATTTTGACAAATATATCGGAAATACAACAGTGACGGGTTAGCTGTTCCGTTCAGTATATATCAATTTTCAATTAAAAACCTTTCAGTTATTTACAGTTATGGACTGGGATAAAGAAAGGGTGAAAGAAAAGTTTCTTATCTCTGTTTTACTATATCATTATTTTTTCTAATGCATACATGCTTTAATTGATCAGTAGACATTGTATCAGTATTGTGATAATCGTGTGTAATTCTTTTAGTCCTGTGTGTGTTTGTAACTTTCGTATGCAACGTGAAGTCATAAGTCATGAAGTTGTTGAAATTGCTGCTGAAAGTAGAAATTATGAAGTCTGGAAATCAGATAATCAGGAAGTCGAAGTAATAAATTCAGACGTCCCTTCTGGGCTTCCGTATATGCATTCATTGCGAATAAGGTTCATTCTGACTGATATGTAAACGTATTCAAAATTCAAATCCTCAACTGTATTTAAAATTTACATATTTTAAACAAAATATAAAAGTAATTTCTATTTCATCTCTCGTTCCAATCTTTGTTCACCTACAGGTTCCCACTGGGCCCAATCAAAGTCTAACCGACACGGCGAATTACCAAACAATGAATCGATTCAATTCTTTTGTGACCAGATGGAGGTGCAATGACGTCTACCGCCAGAAATTGGTACACACAGCCATCCTCTGCTGGGCTATGGTTGACTTGGTAATAATGCATTATATAAACGTAACATTCTGTTGAGGTGGCTGAGGTGCTGGATATTTAACGCAATTTTTGGCACATTTCAGGTTATAAATTTATATGGCATATCTGGTTTTGTTGATAGAGAAATACCTCAGAATGAAACTGGGTAGAACCACCGTCCTTACTCAAGTAGCTGGCAGACTTTCTCTCATGAAGTTTTCGGGCGAGCAGGACTCGAACCTACAGAGAGGTAAGTGATATTGAGACAGCGCCTTAGACCACTCGGGCACGGATGATTCATCTCTCTTCTCCTCTCTGATTATTTTCAATCTGACAAATTAAAGTTAATCGAAACGAGACGAGTAAGACAATATTTTACCAATGGATGACGTTTTTATCATGGATAATAACCTTTTGAGGGTGACAGTAACATTGTCTGTCAGATTGAATTGCGATTGGCCCTGACGAAATGGAGTTTGACAATATTTTACCAAATGTTGACAATATTACAACCAGTATAATAGGGAAAAAAACTGTTTGTCAAGAAATAATATGTAGATATACCTTGATATTAGTTTAATATGTGGAGTTTAGTGGGTATATGGGTAATTAAATCGAATTACTGACACCATTTAATGCATTTCTCGATATCATTAAGTTGTATAGTTTATTCATCGTATAAACCCGGTTCAATGATATAAACAATAAAACTTCATGACATTATTAACTCTATTCAGACACATTGAGAAACAAATTCATTGATATCAAATCCTTGCTCATGGAGATATGGTGAAATCAATTTATTAATATTCATTAATGAACTATTTGTATAAATGCTAAATAAATAGATAAACGGCATTCTATAATATTTTACATTTTGTATTTGGAATTTTCATTGTAAAGGGCTGGTCTGTTGGTATAACCCGTTCATCGTTTCCTGACCTTGTATAAATAATAGGGGATATAATTACGTTAACCTGGCTGTTCACTGTTTCTTCTTGTATGTTCGTTAATCTATAAGTTACTCTTCACATTATTTAATAAATCATTCGTCACCTCTCATTTTCATATATTGAGATACCCAAGAATACAGCCGAACCTCTGTTAAGCAACCACTTGCATTTAGCAGCCACATTTTCTACTCGCCAATCTTATAATTTAGTCTAAGTCATCATGTATCAAGCAGTCAGCAGCCTTATGGGGTCATATTTACTCTTTTTAATGAGTGGCTGCTTCAGATAGGTTTGACTGTATTACTATTTCAAGAATGTGTACCTGACAAGGGGTCATTACTCCAAAATCGTCATTTTTGTCATTCATAGATAGACCGAAATCAAGAAAGGGAAACTAACATGTTATTGCTTATTTAAATCTGTAGTACTCCAATTTCATATTGTGATAATTACTATTCTGGCGCTTTATATACTGCACTACCGGATTATGCATTTAGTACCTCCAAACAGTAGATAGTGCAATAATTGTTTATGTGGTGTCCTTGAGCATGGCACCTTTTCCGCATATGCGTTGTACTGGTTCTACCCAGGAAGTCTTCGAGCGTAATTTGTCTAAGTTGTAAGAACTTGTTTCACATTCGATGTAAAATGAATAATGTTAAAACAAATTGTTTGAAAACTACAAAACCAAAGGCAGCTCTATTAGACGAGTTTGTATCTTCCTAACTGAGTTTAATACCAACTTCTACACATTACCGGCTATTTATGCCATCCATCATTTGTAAAAGTGATTAACTTGAATCTTTATAGAAAAAACGTCCGCCGGTAACGTTGTATCACATACAACACTTTCCAGCTCGTGACTTTCAGCGGTGAGAGATTTGCTCTAATATAACATGTATATAGCTTTCCCTTTTCAATTATTCAAATACGCTCAACATTTCGTCAATGCTTGTATAGTTTTATTGTTGGTTAGAAGTCCATATGGTAGACAGGATTTACACTGTTGTATAATCTTAATATGTTACCTTCCTTAAAGTAAATATATTATTATTAGTACATGTATTATTATTATTATTATTATTATTATTATTATTATTATTATTATTATTATTATTATTATTATTATTATTATAAGAGATTATTGAATATAAAAAACGAAATATTAAACTTAGTATCATATGAGCACAGCAACTTCTGCAGTTCACCTATATAAAGTTATACTGAAGGCTAACCCTTTTTTTTCCTGCTGTTTTATTCATTTTTTCCCCAAAAGTACCACAGCAATTTACTTTAAATTTATGATTTAAACAAGAGAGAACACTATTTACTATGTGAAATCATTACATAACTGTCTGTCTGTCTGTCTGTCTGTCTGTCTGTCTGTCTGTCTGTCTGTCTGTCTGTCTGTCTGTCTGTCTGTCTGTCTGTCTATGTCGTGTACAAATGTTGATAACGCTACTCAATATTTTGACGAAGATATTGAAAATAGAAAAATGGCGGGTTAGCTTTTCCGTTCAGTATATAATGGCCGTATTTTATATAAGTACTTCGTAAAGAGTATCACTAGTAGAATCTCTAGTAACTATGTACAATGTATACTTACATTTCTAATATAATCGATCTATTTGAACTACATATATATATAGATTGGGTTTAAAGAACATTAAACTAGCCTTATGTTCTCCATCACCCGTTGGGGTCGTGGATTCGAATCCCCCGCCCGGCAACAGTCTCCGTGATGATTGATATACGACATTGTGTCTCATTATCATTCGTCTCTCACCACTGATTCAAGTGGGAAAGTTATCAGTTATTTGCGGAGATGGGGTGTGCTCGAGTACTGGTTAATCCCAGGAAACAGTGGTTAGGTTAACTGGTCGTCTGTTAGCCCTCGATGGCATAAAAATGACGCTAAATATTCAATCAGTCAATCAATCAATCAATCAATCAATCCATCACCCGTTAAAACTCAAAATTGTGATTTCAGTCATTAAATACAAAACCTATTCCCTAATATGTCAGCACCGACAATCATGGAAACTTATTTACATTCATTAATTGTAATTGTTATATCGTATGTTTATGTATAACCAAGCTGGCATAATTGTAGACACGTGTGTTTGTGTGAGAAAGAAAAGGCGGCAGTGGGCACGCGTGTGCGATTTGTGTTTATATATATACAACTTTTGTATTATTTCCTGGAATGTCATTCATGTATGCAGTTTAAATTCGTTCGTGAACGCCGAGGTCATATCGCGTTGTTTGTGAGGTTCTACTTTGTAGTATACTAGCAGCCATTTACTTGTGTTTATAGTAATCATGATATAGAAACATTGCAATCGTTATTGTTCAATTATTTCTAGTAATTATTTCCTCTTTGGCACGTTGTAAACCGTTCCCGTATTTGTTTATCATTTCTATTTTCTCCCACTTTTGAACTCGATCTATTGTTGAACTTTTCTCTCACTTATTTACATGATTATTTTTTTTCATTGTATGCTTAGTTATTCATGTCTACATCTTAAAATTGGAACTGTAGATGGTGAGGGCGTAATTCATTTTCACAGAACTTGTGTCCTAACCACATTTCATTGTTATGTATGTGAAATAAAATATGGTAAAATATAATCTTAAACGATACTTGAAATAGTTTGGCATGACACTTCAAATGTAATTGATAAGCGAAAGGGGGTTTAACACGTATTATATTCAGTCTGATTTCATTTCAGATATTTAGCGGGTGCGTCGATTGCCGGGGCTTTCTTTGATCGGGGAAACGAGCTTTTCATCTTGTTGGCGTTTACCATTGGGATGCCGTTCACGTCATGTGTTATTCCATTTTGTAACAGGTTTACTTTGATGTTGATTGTGAAATTCTGTGATAGGTTTTCAATGTCCGGACTAGATACAGGTAAACGCTGCTCAAATTTCACTGTAAAAATTAGGCAATACAAAATAAAGACAAAATTATTAAATATTTTTCCCTTCCGGCTATGAGTAAATCTAAGCATAATTACAAACATTTGAGTTAGAATAAAGAGAATTACTGTATGTACACAAATAATTGATTATACGAATCAAACAAGATGCGTTCAGCTGTAAAACTGCTAACGTATTGTGACTTTCTAAGCTCTGCTGCAGCACTTGACCGTTTTGCTTTCGGTATAAGACATTAAATTTGACCGAAGATTTCGTCACCTGATGAAAATGTGTGCTTTTAACACGTATCTTTACATTGTATTATTTGAACTGGTTAAAACAAATATAATACCATCTATCATTTTGATATTAGAAAGAAGACTATACGCATCTGGCCGCTAATTAAATGCCAAATTGTTGGATCAGCGAGTCATCATTATTTTGAATAAGCTCAAACAGTTTTGATATTTTGTGGAATGAAATACAATGCATGTATATTTCTCATTTGTATTTATTGCAGCAAATATGGCCAGTTGTTTGTTAGGTAATAACGGATAGAGTATACTAGTATTACCAGAATGGAAAGAGTTCATGCTTTGCAATGTGGCTGGCTGGAGTGATAATCGCATTACCATTGTTTTTGGTGCCGCCTGTTTTAACTTCTATGAAGTCAACATAATATATGGAGTTCATCAGAATATTAAATAAGCAAATAAATCTTAAGTTGTAACTGAAAATCCTGAACGTCTGGAACAACAAAGTTGTTCCTTATATCCAAGCCTTGCATTTTGCATTTAGTCTCGGTGTTCTCAAAGCACTATTATGAACAGAACGAATTCTCGAATCCTAAATAATCGGCAAATTTCGACATCTTTTGAGATACGGATATAAAGAAAACAACGAGGTGTTCCGAATATGCATTTCCATGTATAAATAACGGAAATCTCTATTGCTTCTTTACATTGAGTATGATAGTTGTAACATCAAAACAGAAAAGAGGTAGTGACGAAAATTTTTTTCAGTGTTTTTGTTGCAAAATGATTTATAGGAAACATGTTTTGTAAAATTTGACCTTAGTAATATTGATATCATTGCAATTTGCACAATATTAATTAGTATTTATATTGTTTTGGGGAAGAGAAACACGTGATGCCTAAGACATGTATCAATTACTTTTTTTCTAACAATTGTGAAACTATATTTGAAAATGTCTTAATTTTGTTTGTTTACTTTCTCACTGCACACGTTATGAAAAATAAAAGAATTATTTGACAAATATAAAAATATTATGCAATTTCTATCCTACATTTAAAATCAGCCTGCTGATATGTGAATAAAAGGAATTTCAGCTTCATGTATACCTATTTCCATTGTACTATCACTCGCTTCACGAACGTCTTTTCTTAATCCAAGAACAGTTTAAATAAAACCATGATAAATCGCAATAAAAACGAGACTGCCAGTGTTATTGCTTTGTTAAGCTTTGTGCTTCAATATTCACTTTTACCAGATTTTTTGTCAACCATATCATGGCTTATATCCCTCAGGCGAGAGGCATTCGTAACAGGAGCTGATAGATGACAAACGCAACTGATATATAAACTCGTAGTGCACTCGAAATCCGGGATGGATAACTGGTATTTATTTTAATATTTTTATTATTTTCCGTAAACATTGCTATGAAATCAATGGAATAGTTGTTTCTGTAATTGTGTTAATGATGATATTACTACTACCACATTTACTTCTACTACTACTACTACTACTACTATTACTACTACTACTACTACTACTACTACTACTACCATTACCTACTTCTTCTGCATGTTGCACTACTGCTACTACTACTACCATTACCTACTACTACTACCACTACTACTAACGCTACTACTACTACTCCTACTACTACTACTACTACTACTACTTCTGCTTCTACTACTACTACTACTACTACTACTACTACTACTACTGCTACTACTTCTACTGCTTCTACTATTTCTACTACTACTACTACTACTACTGCTACTACTACTACCATACAAAGAGGACAATGATAATAATAGTGAAGATTAAACACATATAAACAAGTTTCATGATGCTCTGCCTCTAGATTATTTTCCATGAATATCATATGGTGAATTTAGAGACTCTGAACTCCCTAAGATTTCTCAACTATTCAAGAAGGAACTTGCACTTAAAATTATGATAAAACACATGCTCGGACCCACTCATCCATCGAACCAACTAGAATCTGGGGATCTCTCTGAGATTAACACAATCCGGTTGAGAACACAATCCTAGATCTGCCTATTAAATCTATAAACATATCCTAGTGACAAAACATTTGGATTTCCCATACCGTATGTATTTGCGACGTGCATTCAACATATTTCCTACATAACTGTAACAGTCATTTTACATATATGAATCAATTTGTTGAAATAAATAATGGCCACAGTAAATATTTTCAATTGATATGAAATACCTGTGTCTCGACATGAGCACAGGTATTTTTATCGTTTTATTATTGCTGTTTTTTTTTACATTTTTGTGGTCGATCTGGTTAATTTTATATTCATAATTGGAACAGTGGGTCTCATAGCTGTTCGTTTATCACCTCTGAATAAAGCTGGAAAGTAGATATGGTTGTGTTCGAGTACTGGTTTACCTTCCATGATTCCATATAAGAGAGATTAGGTTAACTGGTCGTTTCTTAACCCTCAATGACATACACTAATGCTAAATGTTTAAACAAGCAATCGTATTTCGTCTTTTGGTATCGCATCTGAAAAGTTACGTAACGTTATCTTATATTGAACATACTACTGTTATTTACTTAAATATTGAAAGGCGAGTAGCAGATAACGGACTTATATATGCTGACTACGGTCGGCCCCTAACCCTTCAATTTACAAATAAAATACTAATCGAGATCACAATAGTGTATAATATAAAAACAACAACAAAGGAAGTTAATGAATAGAATAAATATTCCAAATACATAAAGTAAGAAATAATACAAAGCAAGTTATTAAAGGGATAACACTTTTCTTTATGATTTCTGCACTTGTATCGTACCGGAGGGCTACAAACAAGTTTTGTACACGAACCTGACCTGGCGCGGGTTGTCAATAAAACAAGTCGATAATCGAATCAGCGATCGATTTTGCTTTCTATGCCGCCCTTTTCCTTAGATAAACTGACGGTATCTTAGTAAACTACTTGGCCTCGTGACATGTCGGCGGAACTATAGTCGTTCTCGTGCTAGGTCAATTCAATTGTTTGTGTCTTTCATAAATTAATAGATGTTTAGATTGGCTAGGGAGTTTGTCCAGCCATGCATTTTTTTAGAATAATTCCTGTCATAAAAATGTACACAATTTTTGTATGTGTTTTCATCACAACTACGTCATTTTCCTTAGCATATTCATTTGCCTTGTCACGAGTTTAACCGCGCAGTCAGCTTTTCCAGTTGTTAGATTGAATTATTGATTAATATTTAGCGTCATTTTTATGCCATCGACGGGCTAACAGACGACCAGTTAACCTAACCACTGTTTCTTGGAATCCTGAAATGTTAACCATAACTCGAGCATACCCCATCTCCGCAAGTAACTGATAACTTCTCCACTTGAATTAGCGGTGAGAGACGAATGCTTATGAGACGCAATGTCTTAAATCAATCATCACGGAGACTTTTGTCAGACGGGGATTCGAATTCACGATCCTTGGATTGATAGTCAGACGCGTAACCGAATGAGCTAATCGAACAAGGCTCCAGTTGTTAGAAAGCATCGTTTATTCCATAGTAACCATTTCAGGAGTGTAATTTGGACATTAAAAATCAAGAGAGGCATGTTTATGTATTATTTCCTGCCTATGCAACTTCCGCAGGAAAGCAAATCATGGCTTTATGTTTGTTTTGTTGTTTCAACAAAATATTTGATATTGCTTTTTTCCACCTACTTTAAAACATCAGTTATTGACTGTCCAAATATTATAACTGATGTTCGTCAATATACCCGTGAACAATATTGAACTATTAAACAAGGCCATGTTGGAATTTAATTTACCTTTAACGCAACGCAGTGAATTTCTGGAAAAAACTTTTTATTTATTATGAATTTTATTGTTATAAACTTAATACTTTTGGATAATTATAACTATTATTAAGTTAAATTCAAAATACAGCTCAAAAACTTCGTAAACAACTGAGATAAATGGATTTAAAGTAGTAAAAAAAAATACCATGTCCAACTGGAATTCTTATATTCCAATTGGCATTAATTTACAGCGTGAAATAACGATTTCAAAGCGGTCGATTCCAATGGGAAGGTAAAAGGTCTAATTGAAAGATTCTTTTTATATATTCTATGAACAGAATCGTCTAATTGGAATGTTAACAATCCAATTGGACGATTATATTTATAGATCAATTATTTTGCGTATGAGTAGAGTAGGAGCGTGTGTATGTGTGTGAGTGAATGTGGGCATGCGCTTGTATGTGAGTGCAGTGTTGGTGGTTGTGTAAGTTTGTCCGTCAGTGTGTGAGTAAAGCGTACGTGCGTTTAAACGTTTCTATATGCAGCATGCCCGTGAATGCATGTTCGTACATACAAGTGCATTACAATCAGAAGAAGTAGTGACAGTACCAAATACACAAGAAGCATTTATATTTGTGCGTGCGTGAAGTGTTCTCAGTGGCAGAAACAATACCAGCAATAACATCAGCAGCAACAGAAGTAGTAGTCGTAGTAGTAGTAACAGCAGCAGTTGAAGTAGTAGTAGTAGTAGTAGTAGAAGTAATAGTAGTACAAATTGTTCAAGTAATAGTAGTAGTAGAAGTAGTAGTAGTAGTAGTAGTAGTAGTAGTAGTAGTAGTAGTAGAAGTAGTAGTAGTAGTAGTAGTAGTAGTAGTAGTAGTAGTAGTAGAAGTAGTAGTAGTAGTAGTGGTAGTAGTAGTAGTGGTAGTAGTAGTAGTAGTAGTAGTAGTTATAGTAGTAGTAGTAGTAGTAGTAGTAGTAGTAGTAGTAGAAGTAGTAGTAGTAGTAGTAGTAGTAGTAGTAGTAGTAGTCGTAGTAGCAGTAGTGGTAGTAGTAGAAGTAGTAGTAGTAGTAGTAGTAGCAGTAGTAGTAGTGGTAGAAGTTGTAGAAGTGATGGTAGTAGAAGTAGTAGTAGTAGTGTAGGTAGTGGTGGTAGTAGTAATAATGTAGGTCGTTGTAGTAGTAGTGGTAGAAGTAGTTGTGGTGGTGGTTGTAGTAGTAGAAGTAGTAGTGGTAGTAGTAGTTGTAGTAGTAGAAGTAGTATCAGTAGTGGTGGTGATAGTTGTGGTAGTAGTAGTGACGGTAGTGAAAGTAGTTTCGTGAATTAAGGTTTTGAAAAAAAAACATTTGATGCCGAAAAATATACATTGCTCGGAAATGAGTAAATTGTGGATGATTTCTTTTCTAATAAAACTTAAATTATTGGTAACTTTGACAATATGACCGATTGAAAACGTTTTATATCAAATGAGTTTTGTCAGGTTTTCTTGTTTCTTTTTTTAATAACTTTCAAGATTAAAGGTTTCTAAAAAGAACGTATTAAACCGCACATTTTGTCAATATTGTTCGATTTTGAAAGTGATTTTACACATTTTATTGGACGAACTATTTCTTCTAACTTTTACCAATTTAAAGTTGAGTGTTATGAAACAAACCATTTAAATATCAATAACACCAGATAAAAAAAGCATTATTGTATACCCAAAAAGCATGGACTTTCCGTAGTGCGCGTGAATATAACGTGACACCGGCACTTTTCAATTTAATAATACCGATATCAATATTGGAACCCTCCAATTGGAAAACCTCAGTTCCCATTGGCAAATTTTAAAAATAGATATCCGATTCCAATCTGGTAATTAGAAATTCCAATTGGAAATTTATCTTTCCAACTTGAACGAAACGACTTTCCAGTGGGTAAGCATGCGTTTTTGTTTTTGTTTTTGTTTTTTTTGGGTGTGGGGGGGGGGGGGGGGGGGGTTGGGGGTTGGGGGGTGGGGGGAGCTTAGATTATAATTGTGACATAAATCGGCAATTTGTAATGCTTTAGTTACCTTTTTGTGATCGTACAGTCGTACTCTTCAAACTGCTATACTTTGTCAATAATAATAACGAAAGAAAGTTTTTCCAGAAATTCACTGTGTAGTGTTCTTTGTTTACACAATTAAAAAAGGCCTCTTTAAACCTCAAAGGGTTCTTCGTGTTTGAGTGGGCTAAAGCGCTGACTCATGACCACATACATCTTATCACTAAGGTCGTAGGTTTGAGTCCGCTCGCTCCAAAAACCTTATGTGAGAACGTGTGACAGTTACTTGCAAACGGACAGTAGTTCTACTTAGATTTTCATTCTAAGATCCACCAATAAAACTGGATATTCCATATATAACCTGAAATATGTTGAAAATGGCGTTGAACCCCATTCCCGAAACAAAATAAAACACATCTAAACCTACAACTATATATGGATAGATCAATATGTAAGCAGTGCTCTATAAAGCTTTATATTTAAAGACCCTTTTGCCTTTAATTGTATTTAACTTATATGCATGATATATATTGTAATATGTGTTTATAAATAAAAATATGTGCTGCTAGTTTTGAAAACATAAATACAAAATATTTAAAGGTACAAATGGATAGTTCATGACTGTTGTATCTTTGTATCATAACGATAAAAAGTTATGTCACAGATAAAAATAGATATAGGAAAAGCGTTTTGAAAATTTATTAACATTAGCCGTGTTTCCCCCTTTTTACAATTGCAGACTTAACAACCTACACACCGAGCGACTGGAGTATGACAATGGAATTGTATTCAGACCGGAATTAAGTTTCCAAGAAAAAACGTGTTTATATCAATGAAAAACAATATAGTCAGTCAAACGACAACAATTACGTTCATTGCAGAGCGCGTAATCTATTGGTAGAGCATCGGGTCCGTAGTAGGCGGAAATATATCGATCCTACCGCAGGGGGAGTGAGGGGGGACGATTGTTATAGTAATTAATATAATTAAGTATACACTACCATGTATCTAAGAGATATGAATAAAAGTATTGTTCGACACATTTGTAAAGGTCATGTATGCCATAACCGCAACCATCCCACACACGCATATTTGATAATGAACTTTATGTGTGGTGACATTTTTGCCGAATATGCTTAAAACTGATTCTTCCGAGTTGTAAGAACTTGTTTCATAAGTAAAATAAATGGGAAACTAAGTAAGATCACTAAGAAAATTGTCTGAATTTCTTTAAACGTGTGAACGATACTTAATTCTGGTTCAACCGTCAGTTTTTCCGTCCTAGTATGGTATGTGGATATCAGCTATGGTCTGTCGATGTCAGGTATGGTCTGTCGATGTCAGGTAACCGTAAGAAATACTGACATGCATTTCAAAGACTACTGCGTCATAGAGCAAATGCGCCGAGATACATTATTCAACCTATATAGCATGTGACCATTGCCTGTGCTTACATGGCACCGGTTAAACCGTCCATAACATGTATATACCAGACACAATATATGTTAGATACCTGGGATTCCGCGGAGATCTTCCGCAAACATCTCGATTAAACAACTAATTAAAATATTAAGATTTCCACTTTTTGTCCTCGAGGTATATTTATGAAATTGATATATTTTTCTCATTTTTCGAAAAGAATATTTTATTCTTATGACGCTCTAACATTCGTTCAAAAACAATATATACCATTAATAATTAAGGCGACACGAATCTTACGTTCGGACATGTCATGCAGAATACCAACGTACAAAAAACACTAACTTTGCATCCAAAGTTAAAAAGGTTAGTTGGTTAATACATAAACTCATTGTGTAGCCTTATTTGAAATAAACTTTGCGGGACTACCTTTATACTAGTATGGTGGAAGTACCAGTATAGTATTTTGATATGTTTCTTAAGCGTATATATTTGCACGATGCAGGACTCCATCTTGTGTGCTGACCCTTCAACATGCGACATGGCTGTGGTAAATAAAGGCAGGCCTTTATGTATCTATGAAAAACGGGTAAAAATCAGTTAATGTTAGTACGACATACAAAAAAATAACAATTTGTATTTTATAAAAAAGTCATATTTTAAAAACTGACACCGTACTTTTTTTAAACGTATACATAATTTTTACTGTGTAGTTTCCGGTAGACACACCTGTATATCTCCGTGTGGTTATACATTTGTAGGAGTAAGGCTTGATTCATAACCACATGAGTAAGACATTTTTATTGGAGTTAATAGAAACAACCAGAATCATCTGTGAAACATAGTCCAACCCGTTAGAGCATTAAGATGAATTACCAATTTGGTGAATTTTACTTTTTTACTTTCCCTTTTCATAGGTTTTTATGAGTGAACATGGATATGTGATTTTAAACACATTTTCCTAGCATGGTTTATGTGAAGAATCGACGTCCTATTCTACCCCGACCGTGACATTAAATTGGTTTAAACATATTTATTGATTCAAATTTACATACATACAAATCAGTACAAAAGTATAAATATGGATTAGAACGGAAGATAAAATCTTATAAAGTTCTTCTCCATGACATATATTAAATGTAAACAGATTTGGCAGATCATTAACAATTTTATGTATGCTCTTAACTTTATGAATATAACCTAGTTCAAAATATACTTAGTAAAAATATCTTTACATAATGTTAGAATAATATTTCTAATATGTTTAAGAAAAATAGAAGTGAAGCGGGTAATTGAAAAAGAGTAGAGTAGTTGTAGTTATGTATATATTATATAAATTCACATAATTATACTTATTAGCATTTATAGACATGTTCTGAACAAATGGACAAATGAAAGAAAAATTAAATTCAGGGTTGATATAGAGAGAACCGATCTATTTAACCTATCTAACAAATGATTAAATGCGGGAAATGGGAACAGCTTCCGCCCACCTCACCTGGAAGCGCTATTTTTAGTTTTTCCAGCGACCCAGCAGTCTAATGGTTTCATAACACAGTTGAATTATGTTCTTTGTTCTATATGAAATATTGTCTAGGATTCCGCCGTAAAAATTCCATACAGAATATTTTTTAAGTGTATTTTTCATAGCAGGAATGTATATCCACATAAAAATGCACAATAACTGGTATGTTGACCAGCTATTTTTTTTAAAACAATGCAGTGACACCTAAGTCATCAAATGCAGTGACACCCTAAGTCATCAAATCCAGTGACAACCTAAGTCATCAAATGCAGTGACACCCTTAGGCATCAAATGCAGTGACACCCTTAGTCATCAAATGCAGTGACACCCTAAGTCATCAAATGCAGTGATACCCTAAGTCATCAAATGCTCATAAATACAAGTATCTGTTAAAATCCTAGAAAAAGTGATTAATGCAGAATATGCAGTATATGCAGTATATGCTATGCCAGATTTTGCTTTTCTCCTCTGAAGCAAAAAATTACAGTTCCTATGCAGCATCTTGAAAATATTTCAAACCATATCACATAGGATTTTCTTTAAGTGCAAGAATCTTGCTACCGTGACGAAAAAGGGCTCGCAACTGTGTAGTGAGTCCTAAAGGCGCTGTTTCAAGAGGAATTGCCTGTTATTACTGCATGAGGCCTTTAGTTTAATATACGAAGTAAGAAAGTTTATCAGTTACTCTGATGAGGAAAGGAGATTCTTATCTATTTCCCCATAAACAGAACTGATTTTTTACTTAAAGTACGTAAATTGTTTAAAATTACGTTAAACACTAAGTTAATAAGACTAAGCATTGACTATACAACGAGTTAAAACACATAATACATGAAAAAAAAAATGTCTAAAGATCTTATCAGCGCTGTGTTCTGTAACGTTAAATTAAACACTTGAATGTACAGTAGAATTCGTTGACTCGAACAAGGATGGCTCGAACACTATATATAGCTCGAACCACTTATCTGGTCCCAGACGAATTCCTATTTCGGTGGATTTACATGTACATGTATGGTATATTGTTGAAAATACTTGGCCATCAAAGTTCTACTGTAAATGTATATTAATGTTGTTGAAGTACACCTTTTTTTATATATAATTCTGTTTTTAAGATAACATTTAGTTACAATAAGTATTCAATAGATTTTTCAGTGTTTTCTTTTCGACTGTTGAGCGTTTTTTCTCAGAAACTTGTAAATTAATCTGCCCATATCTTTTGTCGGCCATGAAAGTCGGACTTTTAGCATCGTCCTATATAAGTCTATGCTTTATTCAGACGAAAACGTTACCTACAGACTACTAAAACCCGACTAAGGCCACTGCGTAGACCAGGTCGAGACTTTTCAAGTATCATTGAATGCTTCATTTTTTTTTCAAAGAGTGGGATCAATTCATGTGCTATACTGTTGAAACAAGGCGTGAAAAACATTCATTTGAAGACCTTTTATGTGGGAGAGTGGAATTATTTAAGAGCATATTGTTTAAATGTAATATATTTTTTATCTTTTTTTGTAATGAAATTACTCATCACCCATTGGTACTCGTTATTCTGTTTAAAGTTTAGTGTAATAAAACACGTTTAACCACGAATACACCTTTATTTTTAATGATGTTATGGTCCAAATATGTCAAAATTAAAACCTCTCCTGTTTTACAACCGTACATAATCGATTCACCATATTAAAATGTTGTTGAAGCTATTAATAAATAAACAGTTTTTACAAACTCGTATTTTATGCAGGTACACATTTTCGTTGATTAAATATTAATATATTGCACGGTATAAAGTATAAACATATCAGCGATCCCTCTGATCCGAAAAACATGCCATGTAAAATCAAACACGCCTTGTAATCCGTATTCATGATAAAGTGTAAATAACGTTAATAAGACGCGCATCAATGCATTCACTCATTTAATTACCAATAAACGTAATATGCTGTGCTATGCATGCTATGCTATGCTATGCTTTGCTTTGCTTTGCTGTGCTTTGCTATGCTATGCTATGGTATGGTATGCTATGCTTTGCTTTTCTGTGCTGTGCTATGCTTTGCTTTGCTATGCTATGCTATGCTATGCTATGCTATGCTATGCTATGCTATGCTATGCTATGTTATGCTATCCTATGCTATGCTATGCTATGCTATGCTATGCTATGCTATGCTATGCTATGCTATGCTATGCTATGCTATGCTATGCTATGCTATGCTATGCTATGCTATGCTATGCTATGCTATGCCATGATATATGATACGATACGGTACGGTTCCGTTAGATTCGATATAACATAGTGAAGAATATTCAACTTTTAAGCTGAGCTCAAGATCAATACGATCAAGAATGGTCAATACCATTATTGGATACCCACGGGTGTCAATTCCGATACTCTCATCCATCACCGGTGGGAAAATACGCTAGCTCTGCGTCGTTTTATTTGAAAAGAACACAACAAAATATAGCAAATATTAAACCTCTTATCAAAACGGCGTTTACATTGAAACTAGCGTTGCTATTGGATAACGTTCCCTTCATAAAATCGTGAAGCAGCCAATCAAATGGTTGCATCGTGGCTTGGTAGAAACGATGCAAAACTAGTGTTATATCCCACGGGTGATAAATGAAAAGTATCGGAATGGATCACACGTGGGTAACCGACGATGGGTCAATACGATCAAACAAAGCTAATACGATTAAATTAGGCCAATACGACTAAATAAGGTAAATGAGACCAAACAAGGCAAATGTGATCAAACAATGAAAACATTATTGATTAAGGCCAATACGGTAAAACCAATACAATCAATCAAGGTCAAATCGTTTAAACAAGGTCAAAACGACCAAAGTTGATACGACTAAATATGGTCAATGCGACCAAAAAAGGTAAATGTGATAAAAAATGCCAATTCGATCAAACAAGGCCAATATGATCAATCAAGGTCAATACAACTAAACAAGGTCAATACGACTAAACAAGGCCAATACATAAGATCAAACAAGGACAATACGATCAAAAAATGTTAATACGACTAAACGGGGTCATTACGATCAATCAAGGTCAATATGATCAATCAAGGTCAATATAACCAATCAAGGCCAACGCGATCAAACGAAACCAATACGATCAAACACGATCAATACGATCAAATAAGGTCGAAACGATCAAACAAGGCAAATACGACTTGAGAAGGCCAATAAAATCAAACAAAGCAAATATGATCAAACAATGCAATGCAACTATCATACAGTTTCTATATTAGGCGAAAACAGTCAATGTTCATCGCTTTGTACAATTAGCCATTAGCACAAACACATTATTAAATTATGACAATACATAAACACACATAAACACTATCAATCAGATTCACGTGTACACGCAGGCACAGAAGGCCATGTAAAATTATCATGATTACTGGGAAATTAGAATGTAATATATTTGGTACAACTTGGTCCAATATGTATGTGTCAAAATATCTAAAAGAAGAAAACATAAATATGTATATATATGTATAATATGCGTAAATTATGTAATATAAACATATACACATAGAAATTTTATATTTTTGTTTCTCTTGATAATTTATTGTTCCACTTTCCGAGCAAAAGGTACAAGCTACGCCCGGCAATATAACAATATACAGAGCAAACGAATCGTTCACACATTCTATTACACAAATATAAACTTACACATGCAGTATATAACAACATAAAATGCTGGTCATTGAATGTGGTATAAACAAGATTCCCGAAATTCGGCTGTTTTAAGGCAGGGCTGTCAATGAATGAATGGTATCCACAAGTGACTCGCTGTTGAATATTAATTTTACTATCAATTATAAACTCAATACGCTATATTGAAAACAAGGTCAATACGATCAAGCAAGGTAAATACAAAAACCGAATGATTGAGATTGGTAACCACCATTTTTTCTGCAATATACTTGCGGCACCATCTTGCAAACAATTTCTATGATCTTGCGACGCTTATGTTACTATTGAGAAGTAAATTCCAACATTAAATTCCCATACCATTCATCTGTAAAAAGACCGCGGCGTGGTCTAGTGGTAGAGCGTCCGCCTCGCATGCGGAAGGTCGTGGGTTCAATCCCCGGTCGGGTCATACCAAAGACTTTAAAAAATGGTACTAGAAGCTTCCTCGCTTGACGCTCAGCATTTAGAGGAGAGTTCTAGGTCTGGTCGGCCCGGTGTCAGTATAATGTGACTGGGTGGGGTATCATACCATGTGTCTGCGGCATGATACTCCAGTGTGGCAACGCTTAGAATACTGTCTCAAGTAGACACCGTCGCGATATAACTGAAAAATTGTTGAAAGCGACGCTAAACACCATACAACAACAACAACAACAACAACAACAACAACAACATCATCTGTAAAATTACTATAGTCTCCATACAGGACCTTTATACATCCCAGCCCCTTGATTTATGGATGAAAAATTAGAATTTTCATTTTTCCCATAGTATTCCTATATAAAACTCAAAGTCCATTTACAGGGCCCTATCATTACAAGCCCTTGATTTACACAAGCTTTGAACCCATACTCATTGCGATAATCTGTATCAAATATGAACAAATTTGACTCACCGGTTGTTGAGAAGAAGATTTTTGACAATTTGTTATTTAAACTTTTTTTTGGCCCACCATTGCCCCTTACAGAACGTCAATTATCCGCCTTATTGAACCAAATCTTACTTTATTTGACTAGATGATGCTTCAGTTCTCAAATTGACTAGTAATTTTGCCCAAATGGATGAAAATATACTCTGTTTTCCCATAGTGTACCTAAAATTAGAATTCCCCTTACACGGCCCCTATAAATAATAGTTCCATAGTTCTTATCTTCATTCAAACCCCACACATCAGGATAATTTATGCCGACTATGAACAGTGAAATACTGTCGTTTTTACAAATCTTATCCTCCTTGACCAAATAATGCTTCTGTGAAAAAAAAAGGCAAAATCAGTTTGTTTGCTTTTTATTACAATTACATGTGCCCCCTAATTGAACCCTTGGGTGGGGTTGTTTCAACTCCAGGGACAACATTTGAATAAATCCAGTGGAACTATAACTGGTGATAATTACTACATTAATATATTCAAAATCTGTTGGGCGCTTCATGAAGATTTTTTAGGTTTTGGATTAATTTTAGTAACGCCGGCTCTCTTGAATTTTAGATCGAAAAAACAATCTTCTTTATAGCCTCCTTGGTAATAAAAACATCCATTTGAAGTTTTAGTTTAATCAAGCTTTTAAGCCGACTAGTTAGTGTGCATTTTTATGTGCGGAGTGGAAATAATTTTGAGCGTGGAAATCCTAAACCTTATTTTACATAGAATAAAGACCAAACTTCATCTGTGTGGTGAGAACTAGACCTTATTTTATATAGAACAAAAAACAAACTTCAACTGTGTGTTGAGACCACACCTTATTTTATATAGAAAAAAAATACCAAATTTCAACTTTGCAGTGAAACCAGACCTTATTCTATATATAAGAAAGACCAAACTTCAACTGTGCAGTGAGACCTAGACCTTATTTTGTATAGAAGAAAGACCAAACTTCAACTGTGCAGTGAGACCTAGACCTTATTTTATATAGAAGAAAGACCAAACTTCAACTGTGCAGTGAGACTTTGACCTTATTCTATATAGAATAAAGACCAAACTTCAACTGTGCAGTGAGACCTAAACCTTATTCTATATAGAAGAAAGACCAAACTTTAACTGTGCAATGAAACCAGACCTTATTCTATATAGAACAAAGACCAAACTTCAACTGTGCATTGAGACCTAGACCTTATTCTATATAGAAGAAAGACCAAACTTCAACTGTGCAGTGGGACCTAGATCTTATTTTATATAGAAGAAAGACCAAACTTCAACTGTGCAGTGAAACCTAGACCTAATTCTTTATATAAAAAAAAACCAAACTTCAACTGTGTAGTGAGACTTCAACTGTTCAGTGAGACCTAGACCTTATTCTATATATAAGAAAGACCAAACTTCAAAAGTGTAGTGAGACCTAGATCTTATTTTATATAGAAGAAAGACTAAACTTTAACTATGCAGTGAGACTTAGACTTTATTTATATAAAAGAAAGACCAAACTTCAACTGTGCAGTGAAACCAGACCTTATTCTATATATAAGAAAGACCAAACTTCAACTGTGCAGTGAGATCTAGACCTTATTCTATATAGAAGAAAGACCAAACTTCAACTGTGCAGTGAAACCAGATCTTATTCTATATATAAAAAAGACCAAACTTCAACTATGGAGTGAGACCTAGACTTTATTTTATATAGAAGAAAGACCAAACTTCAACTATGCAGTGAGACCACACCTTATTTTATATATAAAAAAATACAAAATTTCAACTGTGCAGTAAAACCAGATCTTTTTCTATATATCAGAAAGACCAAACTGCAACTGTGCAGTGAGACCTAGACCTTATTCTATATAGAAGAAAGACCAAACTTCAACTGTGCAGTGAAACCAGACCTTATTTTATATAGAAGAAAGACCAAATTTCAACTGTGCAGTGAAACCAGACCTTATTCTATATATAAAAAATACCAAACTTCAACTGTGTAGTGAGACCTAGACCTTATTTTATATAGGAAAAAAATACAAAATTTCAACTGTGCAGTGAAACCAGTCCTTATTCTATATATAAGAAAGACCAAACTTCAACTGTGCAGTGAGATCTAGACCTTATTCTATATAGAAGAAAGACCAAACTTCAACTGTGCAGTGAAACCAGATCTTATTCTATATATAAAAAAGACCAAACTTCAACTATGGAGTGAGACCTAGACCTTATTTTGTATAGAAGAAAGACCAAACTTCAACTGTGCAGTGAGATCTAGACCTTATTCTATATAGAAGGAAGACCAAACTTCAACTGTGCAGTGAAACCAGACCATATTATATATATAAAAAAGACCAAACATCAACTATGGAGTGACACCTAGACTTTATTTTATATAGAATAAAGACCAAACTTCAACTGTGCAGTGAGACCAGACCTTATTTTATATATAAAAAAATACAAAATCTCAACTGTGCAGTAAAACCAGATCTTTTTCTATATATAAGAAAGACCAAATTGCAACTGTGCAGTGAGACCTAGACCTTATTCTATATAGAAGAAAGACCAAACTTCAACTGTGCAGTGAAACCAGACCTTATTTTATATAAAAGAAAGACCAAATTTCAACTGTGCAGTGAAACCAGACCTTATTCTATATATAAAAAAGACCAAACTTCAATTGTGTAGTAAGACCTAGACCTTATTTTGTATAGAAGAAAGACCAAACTTCAACTGTGCAGTGAGACCACACCTTATTTTATATAGGAAAAAATACCAAATTTCAACTGTGCAGTGAAACCAGTCCTTATTCTATATATAAGAAAGACCAAACTTCAACTGTGCAGTGAGACCTTGACATTATTCTATATATAAGAAAGACCAAACTTCAACTGTGCAGTGAGACCTAGACCTTATTTTATATAGAAGAAAGACCAAACTTCAACTGTGCATTAAACCAGACCTTATTCTATATATAAGAAAGACCAAACTTCAACTGTGCAGTGAAATCTAGACCTTATTCTATATAGAAAAAAGACCAAACTTTAACTGTGCAGCGAAACCAGACCTTATTCTATATATAAAAAAGACCAAACTTCAACTGTGTAGTGAGACCTAGACCTTATTTTATATAGAAGAAAGACCAAACTTCAACTGTGTAGTGAGACCTAGACCTTATTTTATATAGGAGAAAGACAAAACTTCAACTGTGCATTGAGACTTAACCTTATTTTATATAGAACAAAATACCAAATTTCAACTGTGCAGTGAAACCAGACCTTATTCTATATATAAGAAAGAACACACTTCAACTGTGCAGTAAGACCTAGACCATATTTTATTTAGAAGAAAGACCAGACTTCAACTGTGCAGTCAAACCAGACCTTATTCTATACATAAAGAAGACCAAACTTCAACTGTGCAGTGAGACCTAGACCTTATTTTATATAGAAGAAAGACCAAACTTCAACTGTGCAGTGAGACCTAGACCTTATTCCATATAGAAGAAAGACCAAACTTCAACTGTGCAGTGAGACTTAGACCTTATTCTATATAAAAGAAAGACCAAACTTCAACTGTGCAGTGAGACCTAGACCTTATTTTATATAGAAGAAAGACCAAACTTCAACTGTGCAGTGAGACCTAGACCTTATTCTATATAGAAGAAAGACCAAACTTCAACTGTGCAGTGAGACCTAGACCTTTTTTTTATATAGAAAAAAGACCAAACTTCAACTGTGCAGTGAAACCAGACCTTATTCTAAATATAAAAAAGACCAAACTTCAACTGTGCAGTGAGACCTAGACCTTATTTTATATGGAAGAAAGACCAAATTTCAACTGTGCAGTGAGAGCTAGACCTCATTCCATATAGAAGAAAGACAAAACTTCAACTGTGCAGTGAGACATAGACCATATTCTATATAGAAGAAAGACCAAATTTCAACTGTGCAGTGAAACCAGTCCTTATTCTATATATAAGAAAGACCAAACTTCAACTGTGCAGTGAGACCTTGACCTTATTCTATATATAAGAAAGACCAAACTTCAACTGTGCAAGGAGACCTAGACCTTATTTTATATAGAAGAAAGACCAAACTTCAACTGTGCAGTAAACCAGACCTTATTCTATATATAAGAAAGACCAAACTTCAACTGTGTGGTGAGACCTAGACCTTATTCTATATAGAAGAAAGACCAAACTTCAACTGTGCAGTGAAACCGGACCTTATTCTATATATAAAAAATACCAAACTTCAACTGTGTAGTGAGACCTAGACCTTATTTTATATAGAAGAAAGACCAAACTTCAACTGTGCAGTGAGACCAAACCTTATTTTATATACATGTAGAACAAAATACCAAATGTCAACTGTGCAGTGAAACCAGACCTTATTCTATATATAAGAAAGACCAAACTTCAACTGTGCAGTGATACTTAGACTATATTTTATATAGAAGAAAGACCAAACTTCAACTGTGCAGTCAAACCAGACCTTATTCTATATATAAAAAAGACCAAGCTTCAACTGTGCAGTGTGACCTAGACCTTATTCTATATAGAAGAAAGACCAAACTTCAACTGTGCAGTGAGACCTAGACCTTATTCTATATAGAAGAAAAATCAAACTTCAACTGTGCAGTGAGACCTAGACCTTATATTATATAGAACAAAGACCAAACTTCAACTGTACATTGAGACCTAGACCTTATTTTATATAGAAGAAAGACCAAACTTCAACTGTGCAGTGAGACCTAGACCTTATTCTATATAAAAGAAAAAACAAACTTCATCTGTGCAGTGAGACCTAGACCTTACTTTTTATAGAACAAAGACCAAACTTCAACTGTGTTGTGAGAACTAGACCTTATTTTACATAGTAAAAAGACCAAACTTCAACTGTGCATTGAGACCACACCATATTTTATATAGAACAAAGACCAAACTTCAACTGTGCAGTGAGACCTAGACCTTATTTTATATAGAAGAAAGACCAAACTTCAACTGTGCATTGAGACCTAGACCTTATTCCATATAGAAGAAAGACCAAACTTCAACTGTGCAGTGAGACTTAGACCTTATTCTATATAAAAGAAAGACCAAACTTCAACTGTGCAGTGAGACCTAGACCTTATTTTATATAGAACAAAGACTAAACTTCAACTATGGAGTGAGACCTAGATCTTATTTTATATAGAAGAATGACCAAACTTCGACTGTGCAGTGAGACCACACCTTATTTTATAAAGAAAAAATACCAAATTTCAACTGTGCAGTGAAACCAGACCGTATTCTATATATAAGAGAGACCAAACTTCAACTATGCAGTGAGACCTAGACCTTATTTTATATAGAAGAAAGACCAAACTTCAACTGTGCAGTGAGACCTAGACCTTATTCTATATAGAAGAAAGACCAAACTTCAACTGTGCAGTGAGACCTAGACCTTTTTTTTATATAGAAAAAAGACCAAACTTCAACTGTGCATACCAGACCTTATTCTAAATATAAAAAAGACCAAACTTCAACTGTGCAGTGAGACCTAGACCTTATTTTATATGGAAGAAAGACCAAACTTCAACTGTGCAGTGAGAGCTAGACCTCATTCCATATAGAAGAAAGACAAAACTTCAACTGTGCAGTGAGACATAGACCATATTCTATATAGAAGAAAGACCAAATTTCAACTGTGCAGTGAAACCAGTCCTTATTCTATATATAAGAAAGACCAAACTTCAACTGTGCAGTGAGACCTTGACCTTATTCTATATAGAAGAAAGACCAAACTTCAACTGTGCAAGGAGACCTAGACCTTATTTTATATAGAAGAAAGACCAAACTTCAACTGTGCAGTAAACCAGACCTTATTCTATATATAAGAAAGACCAAACTTCAACTGTGTGGTGAGACCTAGACCTTATTCTATATAGAAGAAAGACCAAACTTCAACTGTGCAGTGAAACCGGACCTTATTCTATATATAAAAAATACCAAACTTCAACTGTGTAGTGAGACCTAGACCTTATTTTATATAGAAGAAAGACCAAACTTCAACTGTGCAGTGAGACCAAACCTTATTTTATATACATGTAGAACAAAATACAAAATGTCAACTGTGCAGTGAAACCAGACCTTATTCTATATATAAGAAAGACCAAACTTCAACTGTGCAGTGAGACTTAGACTATATTTTATATAGAAGAAAGACCAAACTTCAACTGTGCAGTCAAACCAGACCTTATTCTATATATAAAAAAGACCAAGCTTCAACTGTGCAGTGTGACCTAGACCTTATTCTATATATAAGAAAGACCAAACTTCAACTGTGCAGTGAGACCTAGACCTTATTCTATATAGAAGAAAAATCAAACTTCAACTGTGCAGTGAGACCTAGACCTTATATTATATAGAACAAAGACCAAACTTCAACTGTACATTGAGACCTAGACCTTATTTTATATAGAAGAAAGACCAAACTTCAACTGTGCAGTGAGACCTAGACCTTATTCTATATAAAAGAAAAAACAAACTTCATCTGTGCAGTGAGACCTAGACCTTACTTTTTATAGAACAAAGACCAAACTTCAACTGTGTTGTGAGAACTAGACCTTATTTTACATAGTAAAAAGACCAAACTTCAACTGTGCATTGAGACCACACCATATTTTATATAGAACAAAGACCAAATTTCAACTTTGCAGTGAAACCAGACCTTATTATATATATAAGAAAGACCAAACTTCAACTGTGCATTGAGACCTAGACCATATTCTATATAGAAGAAAGACCAAACTTCAACTGTGCAGTGAGACCTAAACCCTATTCTTTATAGAATAAAGATCAAACTTCAACTGTGCAGTAAAACCAGACCTTATTCTATATATGAGAAGGCCAAACTTTAACTGTGCAGTGAGACCTATACCTTATTTTATATAGAAGAAAGACCAAACTTCAACTGTGCAGTGAGACTTAGACTTTATCCTATGTAGAAGAAAGACCAAACTTCAACTGTACAGTGAGACCTAGACCTTATCTTATATAGAAGAAAGACCAAACTTCAACTGTGCAGTGAGACCTAGACCTTATCTTATATAGAAGAAAGACCAAACTTCAACTGTACAGTGAGACCTTAATTCACTTCAGTTGTAGCAAGCGCAGATAGCGTCGAAGGGCTAATCAAAGCGCGCTTATATGGTAACACGCATGATGAAAATTGTCGTGTAATAGAATAAGAGACTTCAATCACAATAAAAGGAAGGTTTAGGTGGTGATTTTTTTGATAAGCAGATCATTATCTTGTTTATTCTAAAGCAGTCGGATCGTAGGATAAAGTGGTTAAGTCAACCGATCGTCTGTACACTCTTGCAGTCATAACAGTGACACTTAATATTAAAACACAGAACTTCAAACAATATTTAAATTTGATTGGTTTATAAGTATTTTGTTATTGCCTTCGGAAGTATCGTTTAACGTGAAGTACGTGGCCTTACTGAACATCTTGTGATAAACCTTTAAAGAATCGTATTTTAAATAAGGTATACGTTTAGGATACGTATATAGCCACTATTTTTATTGAAGGTTTTAACGTTTGTCGTATGGCCTTGAATATACTTGTCATTTCCGTTGTGCAATCCCTTCTATCTTTATTTCGATATAAGGCATTAAAACAACCAATTATATATACGATATTTATATTTCTAAATACGCATTAACGTAATTATCGTTTACTGTGTCAGCTTTCACCAAGAGCCGGTGTAAATAACATTAAAGTTTGACCGAAAGGGTCATTTTTCAATTTTGAAAATTGACCCGGTCACATTTCAACATTAAATTCTGATCAAAGCAGTCGTTGGAAACTGATCAGTGTTAAATTTGATCAGACATGGGGTCCTTTTTTAACGGTTTGTTAAATATTAGTGAAACATCACATGACTGCTGTCGCATGTTGCAATAATTAAACATAAACCCTGGTATGCTTTGTTACGATGGGTTGCTATGATTACAAATGGTTGCTGCAGCAGTCAGTGATAATAACAGAAAAAATAACAATTCCTTTTCAAATTGACATTGACAAAATCCATGCGAATCATTTGATATAATCATATCATTATATAATGGAAGGCAACTCCCTTTAATAGCAATGTACAATCTGCATTCTCGTTTATGTTTAGGCTGTTAATTTATATTATCATATTACAAAAAGGTAATAAAATGAAACGAAAATAGGAAGGTATTGGTAGAAAAACAAGACCGTAAGACAGCGCGCTGAACTGATTCGCACTTCATGCACTTTTCACATACAAGTGAATGTTATTAAGTCCTGGGTTCTAATCTGTTTCTGAGTTATTAAACGTTTTAAGTTAGGAAAGAAGTTTAACCAAGATGTTTGTTTGTGGTTTGTGGTTGACACGGCAACTCTTAGTGTAACAAAAATATTGTGTTACACTAAGGGGAGATATGTGACATAGTGTTGCAATATGTAGCACAATTTAGGAAATCTTCTTCTCTATAATACAGAATTCCTACATATTATGGCAAATTACACAGTTTATACAATTTATCTGTTTAATACTGATACGTATTTTTATGCAACGTCTTTGAAATTGGGGGTGGGGTGGTGAGGGTGATATTGTGCTTCAAAATTTATTTTGTTACTTATTTTTTATACTTATGTTCGCAGTTATAAATAACCCTTAGTGCAACCAGAGACATAATAAATGTATGTATTATGTCTCTGGTGTAACAAACATATTCTTATCGTCGAAATACGATTTTCTCATCAAATCATATCGATTTTAAACTTATTTTGTTACATTCATGGTTGCGGTTATCAGCTTTAACTTGTGTAATTAAAAGAAGGCTACATAGAAGTTGATTTTAAGTGTCTAGAAACAGCCACATAATTTTTCAACTGTTTTTCAATCGTCCAAAAACTAATAACCCTAAACCCTATCCATTCGTGTGTCAGGGATAAATAAAATTCTAATTGAACAAACATTTTTACCCTAAGTCAACCTGTTTAATAATCAAATCTAAAGACATGAGCCGGGCCCGATTAGCTCAGTCGGTTACGCGTCTGACTATCAATCCAGGGGTCGTGAGTTCGAATCCCCCGCCCGGCAACAGTCTCCGTGATGATTGATATACGACATTGTGTCTCATTATCATTCGTCTCTAACCACTGATTCAAGTGGGAAAGTTATCAGTTACTTGCGGAGACGGGTCGTGCTCGAATACTGGTTAATCCAAGGTAACAGTGGTTAGGTTATCTGATCGTCTGTTAGCCCTCGATGGCATAAGAATGACGCTAAATATTCAATCAATCAATCAAACTTAAGTTATGTACCAAACATACGCATAGTGTAACAATTACATTATTTATTACAAGGGTTGACACCGCGACCTTAAGTGTAACACAACCCATTACGTTTGATAACACGAGGGCGTTAGTGAAGTTTCAATTCTATCGCATATGCGGTTACAGAGATATGTGCATGATATCAAGTTACACGGAAAACTTTAACCAGCATTTCTAAGCAGAACAATGTCTATAATTTGCATTATATTCAACCAAAAGTTATTTAACTTGATTGTTTGATAACCCTGAGAGAGAGAGAGAGAGAGAGAGTGTGTTGAAGGAGTGCTTCATCGCATTCTTAACTTGTGAATCTACAACCACACTAACGAAAGACAATTTAAACAAACACCATTTCTATATCACACATGTTATCACCAATGAAACAACGTATCTATAGCATACCAGCCTTTGTTATATATATCATATGTCAATATTTTCCGGTAATTATCCACGAGAACATCCGAATTTATTATAGCAGTTTTAAATCTTGAAATGTGGTCAGGTCGACTATTCGGTCAGTTTCCAATTGTTTGTGATTAGATTTTAATGCGGGTCAATTTTTCACGTATGGGTGGGTCATCAAATAACGGTCAGGGTCAGTTTTTAATGTTAAAATGGATCAATCATCCGTTGAAATGTGACCAATGGGGGTCATTTTTTTCAACGGTGTCAAAATTTAATGTTACACTGGACCAGATTAGCCCAGTCCGTAGCGCGACTGGCAATAAATCCAGAGGTCGTTAGTTCGAATCTCCGTCGAGATTATTAACTAAGATCAATAATAATAATAATTAGCTAATCTTCAGGATCACAGGAAAGAGTGGTTACGTTTACTGATCGTCTATGAGCCCTAAATGATGTAATCATTAAGACGGATTTTCATACAAAACTCCAATAAAATTATCTGATCAGAATAACGTCAGAATATGTGCGTGTTCACTTTCTATTGATGATTATCTGTAAGTTCCGATTGTAACAAGAATTACATGAAAACTTTCCGGGGTGTTAACATTAAAACTGTACTGAAGTTAGCACGCACCAAATTTGTACGGGAAATAAGCATCACAACACTGTACGGAGTAATCACCAAATTTGTACGGGAAGTTAACATCAAAACTGTTCGGAAGTTAACATCAAAATTTTACGGGAAGTTATCATCAAACTATACTAGAAGTTAGCAGCAAAACTGTACGGCGAGTTAGTATCAAAACTGTACGGGGAGTTAGCATCAAAACTGTACAAGAAGTTAGCATCAAAATTTTACGGAAGTTAGCACCAAAACTATACGGGTACTTAGCATCAAAATTGTACGGGAATTTAGCATAAAAATAGTACGGGAAGTCAGCACTAAAACTGTACGGGGAGTGAGCATTGTGAGGAAAGGCGTAATTGACGGGCCAGCAAACCGACAAACGGAAGAGACGGAGAATAAAACATTCTCTTTAAATAAAGATAACGTGCGGCCATGTTAAATAATTTGTTTTGTTATATTTTTTTATATATGTGTATACAGGTTAAGATTCCCTTTTTCTGTTCCAATATGAAACGGGTTAAAGACTTTAGTATTTTTTCTAACGTTGTTAATATTAACCCTTCAAATTACAGTAGTTGGGATATTTTTTGACAAACGATAAACATGTTAACACAACTTTTTCAAAGAATATATATAAAATATTAACAACAACAACAACAACAACAACAACAACAACAACAACAACAACAACAACAACAACAACAACAACAACAACAACAACAACAACAACAACAACAACAACAACAACAACCAATCACAACAAAAACAACAACAACAACAACAGTATTGTGCGTAAGTTTTAATGTGGCTCTCATTAACCGTCACCAATATGTTACATGTTATATCCGTACAGCTATTCGTAGGTGCTTTAAAATGCCGATTAAATATTAACAGTAATTTCACTATTTACATTGGGACACCGATAATTAATTAACGGATATACATTGAATATCCATAAGTATAAGGTAATCCCAACTCACAATAATAACAAGAGGCCCATGGGCCTTATCAATCACCTGATTATCCTTGATAACATAAAGCTATATGAATCTATTTTCCAGCTTTTGTCCTTCGGGAAGCGGCAAAAATACAAACATGGGTTTTGAATGTCATATATGCATCAACAATCACATCATTTCCTCTTTTATATATATATATATATATATATATCTAGTAAAGTAGTACCAACCGCAGGGCCAAACATTGATACCCAGGGGCATGAAATTCACATATTTTTTGACTGGCTCTTATGCCTAATCCAATTTGTATTCCAGTACTTCCTATAATAAGAAGAAGATTTTTAAAGTTTACCTTAAATTTGACTGTTTAGGCCCAGGCATAATTAAAATAATCATTAGCCGTCACTTCAGCAGCAACCAATCACATTAAAAACGGTTCAAATGATTCTATTCATCGTCAGAAATGACGGTTTTTGTCATTTTCTCTTATATAGATTTAATAAAGTACGTTACACCATAGAGGCAAAACCATGAGACACAGGGGCATGAATTTCACATTTTTATAAACTATCATGCTCACCAATTGGTTTTAAGTGCTTCTTATCATATGATGAAGATATTTCAAATAAACCTTGAATTTGACTGTTTTGGCGCCGCCCCTTTGGCCTCCATGTAGTGGAGACCAAGAAATTTACACAGGTATTAATCGTCATGTCAGCAACAACAAATCACACAAAAAATACATTCACAAAAATCTATCCAGTCATAAGAAATAACGGTTGTTGCCAACTTCTATTATATAGATTTAGTAAAGTAGACCACACCCAGGCCAAATCATGAGACCATGAGACCCAGGGGCATGAAATTCACAACTTTTCATAAAACGCACATAGTCGTCAATAATTATTCACACAATTTGTTTCTGAGTGTTTCCTATTATAATAATTTTAAAATTAACCTTGAATTTGACTGCCCCAGGGAATAGGGACCATGCAATTTACAATTTTGATTCATCCTTAGGTACTAAAGATGCATACAACATTCCATTACGATTGAGTTAACGGTTTTTGAGAAGAAATCGAAACATAGGAATTATTTACGGCCCAAGTGTCAAACCGTGAGACCCAGGGACATATAATTCATATTTTATTTATATATGACTCATGCGTCCATAATCATGGTCACCATTTGTTCCCGTGTGTTTCCTAAAGTAAGAAGAAGATCTATTAAATTTTACCTCGAATTTTACAGTTTTGGCCCGCCCGCAAGGCCCAAGAGGGAGTCGGGACCATGCAATTCACAATTTTGATTCACCCTTAAGTACCAAAGCTGCTTACATTTCATTACGATTTGAGCTAACGAATTGTTTACGGACGCACGACATACACTGCACGACGCACGACACACACCGCACGACACACACTGCACGACACACACTGCACGACGCACGACAAACACCGCACGACGAACGGCGACAAAAGGCGATCGCAAAAGGTCACTTGAGACTAAGACCTAGTTGATCTAGTGATAATAATAATAATAATAATAATAATAATAATAATAATAAAAATGACGACAATAATAATAGTTTTTTCAACTTATTTCGGCCACCGGCTCATAGTACAAATATACATAACTATTATGTAGCAATGAGACAATGACTGTGCCAAAAGGATGAAGACAATATAGGAAGAGAAAAGAAAAGAAACACATGAATTAACACACATATTTGGTCTAATATATTGTATCAACTTGTCATTTACAAGTGTTACTTGAATCTTATCAGCGGTGTAGCTTAGTCATATTTTAGTTTGTGCCACTTTGTCAGTGTAAACGTACTTTATTGAACATTTCAAGAACAAATTTGGAGAGTTTTATCACCTTATTAACGACGTGGTTACTCAATATTTTAATCCATTATGACTACTTTTTAGATAGATACTGATTTATTAGTTATCATAGTAAGCACATTTCATAATAACAGAGTTACAAAAATTACGTGTTCCGGTTTCAACAAAAAGTGAATGAGCTGAACATCGTAATTTAGAGAGTACTATTTCAAATTTAATTGGAATTTATACATATATATACACATAATCATATACACATGATATACATTAACATATAATAAACATTTACAAATAATATACATAAACATACATATACATATGATATACATAAACATATAACATACAAATACATATACATGCACTTGTACATATACATAAGCTGTACGTATACATATACATATGATATACATTTGTATATAATATACAAGTATATATAATAGACATATACATATGATTTACATATACATAAATATACATATGCATATTATATAATATATATGTTCCTTTAAAAATAATGTGTACGTTTCCCATCTTGTTGAAAACAAATGAAATATGTTTTAATTGATATAACATACATGAAAATGCTATATAGTTCACTTGTTACATTATGATTATAATTTTACACGCACGTACATCACACACAATAGTGTTGGTGTTTTAGATTTGTCTTAAAAAGGTTATAAAATAATCATGAAATAAAGAAATATTGAACCATTTTATAACTGAACATTATTAAATGTAATAATTTAGTAAAGCTAATCCGTGTTTCATCAAAGCATACTCTATAGCCTAGTTCCGGTACTGTTCAGTACAAAATTATCTGATTTAATTTTTAAACAGGCGGGGAATAAATCATGATAACTCTAAAACCAAAATGATAAATAATTCTCAGTTTAAAGATAAACAATACTATATTAGCAAAGTAAATAAATGTTCCGGAAAGTGGTTGAATGAAATTCCTAACAAATGAACTATCGCTTCTCAAAATTCCAAACGAGATAATGAAATGTACACGCGGATGTAGACCTCGGTCAGATATTGATTCTTTTATTTGTACGTTTATCCGATACAAGATGACGTAGGCTTGTTTGCGACATGTCCGTTGCAAGATCGTGCCGGTGAGTGGGTAGGTATACAAAATGTAACGACTATGGGAACCGTCGCGCAAATTCTGTACAAAAACGTGTAATCCCCAATTACTATTGAAGGTAGGAGTTATGAATATAAAAGAACCAACTGAACGGTAATGGTCATTTACGAATTTTATATCGAATAAAATAACTTCATGTACAAATATTGTAAAAACTGTTAAAATAAATTTGATAATACACATAAAGCATTTTAATTGATATTTAAGCACGGATATATAGTAAACTAATACTAAGCGACGATGGCAATAGCAGCAACATTCCTTGGTATGTCAACTTATTTTTTCATATCTTCAGAATATATGTATATTTTATGTAGATCCAAATATAATGCTGATAAGTTTCTTTATTCGCATGTTACTGCTGTTGTCAAACATCCATATCTACAGGTTTACGTTAACAGAATAAACTCTTCAAACACACCTTACGTCTTCCTATACATCCTACCTTGTTGGTGTCTTCATTCTTCACGTATAGCATTCACCAGTCCATCTTCTTCATATACATCCTACCTTGTTGGTGTCTTCATTCTTCACGTATAGCATTCATCAGTCCATCTTCTTCATACACATCCTACCTTGTTGGTGTTTTCATTTTTCACGTATAGCATTCACCAGTCCATCTTCTTCATATACATTCTACCTTGTTGGTGTTTTCATTCTTCACGTATAGCATTCACCAGTCCATCTTCTTCATATACATTCTACCTTGCTGGTGTTTTCATTATTCACGTATAGCATTCACCAGTCCAACTTCTTCATATACATCCTACCTTGTTGGTGTCTTCATTCTTTATGTATAGCATTCACCAGTCCAACTTCTTTATACACATCGTACCGTAAGCCTTTAGTCATAGCCTAATGTTTATGTAAAGTTTATGTCTAAATTTTGTAAACACAGACATGCCATTTATGTCTAACACGAAGCGCAACTTATCGTTGATATCTTATTTCTTTATTAAAATCATACAGTTGATGTCTAATTTCAATAGTCACACATTATCGTTGATGTCTAAATTTTATATTCATGGTTTGTAACTGGGTAATATTAACATTCATACATATCCAATCATTAATATTGCGGGATGACGAAGTGCCAATTTTCTCGCTACTTTGCATTTTCAGATTATTGTGAAAAGTCATCAAATTGCCAGATTTACATGTCTCCTGTTTCCATACCCGCGCGCATAACTTAATTTTGAAATTCTTAGTTTACCGTTTCTGCTTTATTTCTTTATCAAAATCTGACCATTAATGCCCTATTTGATCAGTCACAGTTAACCATTAATGTGTATAAATTTTGAATTCATAGCTTATACTGTTAATAATTTTATTACATAATTCTTTTATACATATCGTACTGTTTGGTGTCTAAATACATCGTTCACAGTTTAGTTTTAAATTCATAGCTTACTGTTTATGTCTTATTTATTTAACCACATTTTATCGTTGATGTCTAATTTCTACTGTCCATGTCTAAATACATCGCTCACAATTAAGTGTTTGTGTCAATTTCAAATGCATAGCTTACCGTTGATGACTTATTTCTTGATAAAAAAGAATACCATTGATAGGGCCTATCTAATTTCTATATCAACATTTAACCGTACGTGTCTGATTTCTTTATAAAAAATTACTGTTGATGTCATATTTTTTTTTATCAATTTGCGACTATTGATGCTTTGTTTTGTATCCAACTTTATCAACATTTTACTGTTAATTTCTTATTTCTTTATCAAAACATTACTTTGATGTCTAATTTCTTAATAATAATCAAAAGTTTAACTTCGATGTCTAATTTCTGCTGTTGGTGTCCTGGACATCTTTCACATTTTAGAGGTTGCGTCAATTTCATAGTCATGGCTTACCGTTGATGACTAATTTCTTATTCAAAACTTTACTATTGATGTTTAATTTCTTTCATTTTATTCATGTAGTTTGTGTGTAGTTCCTCTTTATTCAA
Organism: Panopea generosa; assembly: GCA_029582155.1. Lineage (NCBI taxonomy): Eukaryota > Metazoa > Mollusca > Bivalvia > Adapedonta > Hiatellidae > Panopea > Panopea generosa. The sequence continues at coordinate 21,390,820 of CM055909.1, forward strand.
AATTAACTGTTGATGTATTAAGTTTAAAAACGCTATATCACTTATACTGTGGTATCTTCTTCAAACATGCAATACAGTTGGTTTCTAACTTCACCTTTCAAGAAATGTCGTTGGTGTCTAATCTCAGCTTCCATAACTTACCATATTAGCCTAGTTTCACAATGTCTAAATTAAATTATATTTCTCTGGTATAACTTCATCAAGTCTAACGTTATCACGTCTAGCTTCTTCTTCAGTCATAGCATTTAAGTTTAGCCGATGTAGACTATATCTATTTCTTATACACAAAATATAGATGAACACAAGATTTTCAATGCGAGTATCCAATAGCGTTTAGAAATTCCGATGCGACCCGAGTATATATTTAATCAGCTTAATTGAAATTTGTTGCATATTTAAAAACATATTTAATCTAACGGTGTGTCCGAAATCATTGTCTCCTTCCAAATCCGCCATTACAACCGCTCTGCATCAATAGAATATATTAATACTTATCAAGTAGCAAACCGTATTTGTTCACAATGTAACTTTTAGATACGATAACATTATTTGATATTATATTCATGGTGGATATCAATACAATATGACTGCCAACAAATAATATGTGCTATGAAGAAAAAAAGGAAAACGATATTCATATTAATTATTAATGTTCATACGGTGTTGCGTTCGGACCAATATCTAAGCATCGCATTTGCTGCACGATATTGCGACTTCTCAATGGCTAACATGCAATATTCTGATATTGCAAGTTACCGATGGCGATGTTACAATGGAATTATATCTCTAATGCTACGGCCTAACTCAGAAACACTAAATCGCAAACTAAAGAAACTTAGTGGGGTGAGTAAAAAATTGTGAATGATGGTTGGTCCTAACTGAACACGGTATATTGCCTATAAAAATCTGTCATTTTTTTCCCATATGTATTTGTAACTTTGCACAGTTAATATAAACTCAGAGTGCTTAAATGAACACACTGCATTAAAATAAATTTTAATCATATTTGAACAATCTTGAACCTGTAAACAGAGGGCAATAATAATATCTAAGTATTACTTTCTTAAATGTCATAAAATGTTTTTATATAATGTGTATGTCACACAAGTTTACAAAAATACAAATTAGAATTTCTGTGTATGCTTTTTTATCTTTCACGTCTAGTAAACACTCCTATGGTGCTGCAGTCAGCACCATGGCAGTGTCTGCGTGTACTGTAAAAGAGAGAGCAAGGAGTGTCGTCTTTATTTTCTATACTTATCTTTATATAAAAAAAATCTACAAATACGGAATATGGTTTTATCTACTTTATTTAAACAGGAGCATTAATACGCGAGTATCGGCCCTTTAACCTGGTTCATTGAGTATCTTATATATAGAATTTATATCCCTTGTACATGTCCTACGGCACATACTCGTTCATCTATAGTATAGGACTATTACATATAATTATGTAATTGATCTAAATACTACGTAATTATCGTCTGGCGTAGTAGAATAATAGAAAATAGTTCCTTGTAAAATATATCCAAGCCTTTTCCTCGAATGCGTTTGTTTGCGTGCCTTATTTCGAAATTCGCTCAATTTTTTCTATGTAGAAAGATATCAAATTGACATCTACGATGCATTTTAACCTGAAACAAAGAGAAAACCCAATGATTTATTATGACCTAAACACAGTGTATACAGCAGTGCAACTTCTACTATTGCAACCATTACCTCTACTACTACTTCCACTGCTATTACTATAACTGATGCTTTTACTGCTAATATTGCTACTACTACTACTACTATTACTACGACTACTACAACTTCTACCAGTACTTCTACTACTTCTGCTACTACTACTTCTACTACTACTACTACTACTACTACTACTACTACTACTTCTACTACTAGTACTGCTACTTAACTAATTAATTAATTGTAGTAAGCATCATTATTATTCTTTTAATAGCATAGATATTAATATAAATTATATAATTTCATTTTGCAGTTAACCCAAATTACTCGAACGTCTTCCTAATCGGTCTAGCCATCATATGGTCTCATGCTGCGTGTCGGCCGACGTCCGATCCTTGTAACGTGGAAAGGGACACTACTATTGACAGCAAACCTACCAACCGTACCACTAAATCGTACTGCGAACTTAAACAAAGAGTTGAGGGAATACAAATCAACGCAAACGAAATGCTTACAGAGGTATACAAATTTGATTGGTCCTAATCGATAGTTAGCGGCCAAATAGGGCCGAGCAGGGGCTGTGCAAAATAGAATGAAGAAGTGACGATTTTATTAATAACTCAATTGTATAAGCTTTGTCATCGAAGCCAGCGTCAAAGTGCAATACAGCACTGTGCAGTGCAGTTCCGTACAATAACGTACAGTACAATACAGTACAGCACAATACAGTACAATGCAGCACAATGCAGTACAATGCAGTTCAATACAATGCAGAACAGCACAATACAGTACAATGCAGTACAATGCAATGTAGTACAGCACAATATAGTACAATGCAGTACAATACAATGCAGTACAGCACAATACAGTACAATACAATGCAGTACAATACAATGCAGTACACTACAGTGCAGAACAGTACGATGCAGTACAATACAATGCAGTACCGCACAATACAGTACAACGCAGTACAATACAATGCAGTACAGTACAATACAGTTCAATGCAATACAATGCTGCAATACAGTACAACACAATACAGTACGATGCAGCACAGCAAAATATAGTACAGCACAATACAGTACAATACAATTCAATACAGTACAGTATAATACAGTACAATACAGTACAATACAGTACAATACTGTACAGTACAATACAGTACAATGCAGTGCAGCACAATACAGTACAACGCAGTACAGTACAATACAGTACAATGCAGTACAGCACTTTATTGTACTATGCAGTACAGCACAATACAATACAATGCAGTACAGCACAATAATATAATGCAGAACAGTACAATACAGTACAATGCAGTACAGCACAATACAGTACAATGCAGTACAGTACAATACATTACAATGCAGTACAGCAAAGTATAGCACATCATAGCACAGCACAAAACATCATAGCACAGTATGTCACATCAAAGCACAACACAAAACAACATATCACAGTATATCGCATCATAGTACAGTACAAAACAGCATTGCACAATATATAACATCATAGCACAACACAAAACAGCATAGCACAGTATATCACATCATATCACAGCACAAAACATCATAGCATAGTATGTCACATCAAAGCACAGCACAAAACAGCATAGCACAGTAAATTTCATCATAGCACGGCACAAAACAGCATAGCACAGTATATCTCATCATAGCACGGCACAAAGCAGCATAGCACAATTTATAACCTCATAGCACGGCACAAAACAGCATAGCACAGTATATCACATCACAACACGGCACAAAACAGCATAGCTCAGTATATCACATCATAGTACGGCACAAAACAGCATAGCACAATATATAACATCATAGCACGGCACAAAACAGCATAGCACAGTATATCACATTATAGCACGGAACAAAATAGCATAGCTCAGTATATCACATCATAGCACGGCACAAAACAGCAAAGCGTAGTATATAACATCATAGCACAACACAAAACAGCATAGCACAATATATCACATCATTGCACGGCGCAAAACAGCATAGCACAGTTTATTGCATTATAGCACAGCACAAAACAGCATAGCATAGTATATCACATTATAGCACGGCACAAAACAGAAAACCACAGTATATCACATCAGAGCACAGCACAAACAGCAAAGCACAGTATATCACATCATAGCACAGCACAAAGCAGCATGGCACAGTACAGTACATCTGAGCACAGTACAGAAGTAGTATTAGTTAATACAAAGTACAGCAAAAAGGCACAGCACATCAGATCACAGTAGTACCAGCACATACAAAGTACATCACAGAACAGAGAACACCACAGTACAGCAAATCTTAGCACAGTACAGAAGTAGTATCAGTTAATGCAAAGTACAGCAAAAAAGGACAGCACATCAGATCACAGTAGTACCAGCACATACAAAGTACATCACAGAACAGAGAACACCACAGTACAGAAGTAGTACCAGTTAATGCAAAGCACAGCAAAAACCAGCACACTACAAAAATGTTCACGAGTTACGATTTGCAATTAACAAAGAAAATATATTAACGACTACTGTAAATACTTAATAACAAGGCATAACTGTATATCAGTCATGTCATTGTGTACACTTTTAATGATAGCTGAATTATCACGTGCGAATTAAGTTCTTTCTAATTCAGATTTATTTTAAATCGCAGATTCCCCAAATTCTGAATAGTATGATTTTATCAGTTACATTTGAGTTCGTATTTCTGCTTCACACCCATACCCCGCCTCTAAATCCGCCAGAACGAAATAATCTATAACTACTTATTGTGTATGCCGTGTTGTTGATAGAACCGCAGATTAAAGTGCACGTCTGTTAATTTTGAGAGATAAAAAACACATTTAAAGTGATTACAACAGAGACACAATAAAAAGAAAATTGCAGAAATATAAATAGACAAACATTGAAATGTCTGTGGGCGGATCCAGGTTATTGGGTCAGTGAAGTCCGAATTTAGACTTACGAACTTTTGAAGAAATTTGTAATTACAATTGGTACATTTAATTGTAATGATTAAACTTTTTATAAACATTGTTTAATTAACAAATACTTTTATTTTTTCCAGCTAAGGAAGACGGTCTCAAGAGACAATGGCTACATTAGCATATTCAACTATACATCTCCGTCTTCAGACTGCTTTGGAAGCGCTGTAAGTCGTCATTTTTTTATCTGTATATACAATTGGCAAGTTGTCAAAAAATGTTTTTTACATGAAACAGGTTTTTACAAATCATATTTGAAGGTATCCTGTGTAGAACTAGTACCAAGCATATGCGAATAAAAGTATCTTGCTCAAGGCCACCAAACATTACCGTGGCGTAGGATCGAACCTACGACCCCCAGTATTGGCCCAACGCTCTACTACCGGGTCATACACTCGAACGTACGAGCCCCAGTATTGGTCCAACGTTCTACTACTGGGTCATACACTCGAACGTACGACCCCCAGTATTGGTCCAACGCTCTACTACTGGACCATACACTCGAACGTACGAGCCCCAATATTGGTCCAACGCTCTACTACCGGGTCATACACTCGAACATACGACCCCCAGTATTGGTCCAACGCTCTACTACTGGACCATACACTCGAACGTACGACCCCCAGTATTGGTCCAACGCTCTACTACTGGACCATACACTCGAACGTACGAGCCCCAGTATCGGTCCAACGCTCTACTACTGGACCATACACTCGAACGTACGAGCCCCAGTATTGGTCCAACGCTCTACTACTGGGTCATGCACTCGAACGTACGACCCCCAGTATTGGTCCAACGCTCTACTACTGGACCATACACTCGAACGTACGACCCCCAGTATCGGTCCAACGCTCTACTACTGGACCATACACTCGAACGTACGACCCCCAGTATTGGTCCAACGCTCTACTACTGGGTCATGCACTCGAACGTACGACCCCCAGTATTGGTCCAACGCTCTACTACTGGACCATACACTCGAACGTACGACACCCAGTATTGGTCCAACGCTCTACTACTGGGTCATGCACTCGAACGTACGAGCCCCAGTATTGGTCCAACGTTCTACTACTGGGTCATACACTCGAACGTACGACCCCCAGTATTGGTCCAACGCTCTACTACTGGACCATACACTCGAACATACGAGCCCCAATATTGGTCCAACGCTCTACTACCGGGTCATACACTCGAACATACGACCCTCAGTATTGGTCCAACGCTCTACTACTGGACCATACACTCGAACGTACGACCCCCAGTATTGGTCCAACGCTCTACTACTGGACCATACACTCGAACGTACGAGCCCCAGTATCGGTCCAACGCTCTACTACTGGACCATACACTCGAACGTACGACCCCCAGTATTGGTCCAACGCTCTACTACTGGGTCATGCACTCGAACGTATGACCCCCAGTATTGGTCCAACGCTCTACTACTGGACCATACGCTCGAACGTACGACTCCCAGTATTGGTCCAACGCTTTACTACTTGGTCATACACTCGAACGTACGAGCCCCAGTATTGCTCCAACGCTTTACTACTTGGTCATACACTCGAACGTACGAGCCCCAGTATTGGTCCAACGTTCTACTACTGGGTCATGCACTCGAACGTACGACCCCCAGTATTGGTCCAACGCTCTACTACTGGACCATACACTCGAACATACGAGCCCCAATATTGGTCCAACGCTCTACTACCGGGTCATACACTCGAACGTACGAGCCCCAGTATCGGTCCAACGTTCTACTACGGGGTCATGCACTCGAACGTACGACCCCCAGTATTGGTCCAACGCTCTACTACTGGACCATACACTCGAACATACGAGCCCCAATATTGGTCCAACGCTCTACTACCGGGTCATACACTCGAACGTACGACCCCCAGTATTGGTCCAACGCTCTACTACTGGACCATACGCTCGAACATACGAGCCCCAATATTGGTCCAACGCTCTACTACTGGGTCATACACTCGAACGTACGAGCCCCAGTATCGGTCCAACGTTCTACTACTGGGTCATGCACTCGAACGTACGACCCCCAGTATTGGTCCAACGCTCTACTACTTGACCATACACTCGAACATACGAGCCCCAATATTGGTCCAACGCTCTACTACCGGGTCATACACTCGAACATACGACCCCCAGTATTGGTCCAACGCTCTACTACTGGACCATACACTCGAACGTACGAGCCCCAGTATCGATCCAACGCTCTACTACTGGACCATACACTCGAACGTACGACCCCCAGTATTGGTCCAACGCTCTACTACTGGACCATACACTCGAACGTACGAGCCCCAGTATTGGTCCAACGCTCTACTACTGGGTCATACACTCGAACGTACGACCCCCAGTATTGGTCCAACGCTCTACTACTGGACCATACACTCGAACGTACGAGCCCCAGTATTGGTCCAACGCTCTACTACTGGACCATACACTCGAACGTACGACCCCCAGTATTGGTCCAACGCTCTACTACTGGACCATACACTCGAACGTACGACCCCCATTATTGGTCCAACGCTCTACTACTGGACCATACACTCGAACGTACGACCCCCAGTATTGGTCCAACGCTCTACTACTGGACCATACACTCGAACGTACAACCCCCAGTATTGGTCCAACGCTCTACTACTGGACCATACACTCGAACGTACGAGCCCCATTATCGGTCCAACGCTCTACTACTGGACCATACACTCGAACGTACGACCCCCAGTATTGCTCCAACGCTTTACTACTGGGTCATACACTCGAACGTACGACCCCCAGTATTGGTCCAACGCTCTACTACTGGACCATACACTCGAACGTACGAGCCCCAGTATCGGTCCAACGCTCTACTACTGGACCATACACTCGAACGTACGACCCCCAGTATTGGTCCAACGCTTTACTACTCGACCATACGCTCAGTAATTACAAGCTTAGTATTATTAATGAATAAAGTAAGTGAAGTTCTTGGTATCATGGAAGGTAAATAAGTACTCCAGCAAAACCCCGTCTCAAAAGTAACTGATAACTTTCCCACTTGAAACAGCGGTGACATCAGTCATAACGGATACTGTCACCGGTCGGGGATTCGAAGTCACGACCTTTGATAGTCAGACGGGCTACCGACTGGGCTAACTGGGCCTGCGTTTAATAGAAATATAAAAAAAAAATGTTTTCGAGTTATATCCATATATTTAATTACATGTAACTCTTGCAAATAGTTAAAACTACTTTATTTTACTTCGATTGTGGTACACGTTACAACAACTTGGACAAATCACGCTCAAAGTTTTATCATTGCAAATTATATTAGGCATAACAATTCTATTCTTAAGAAGAAATTATGTTAATGATGCATTTTCCATACGGACAACCACATAAACTTTTAAATACCTAATTATGTTGCAAAATATATAATTTTTGATCTGATCATGATCATTTCAGACTGGCGTAGAGGTCTATTACTATAATCAGCTATACATGGTCAAGATGCATCTTGGTAAATTTAAGCGAAGAGCCATTCTCCAAAACATCACAACAATGAAAAGGCTTGTTGGAAGTGCAATGTGTTCAATAAGTATTGATCGTCAAGGTGTCAACGTTACAGAATGTAGTAGCAATGAACCCAGCACGGAGTTTTTGGACAAACACCTGGACACATATACACATTCATACCAGACGGCCATCGACATTATGAGTGACTGTGTCTCCATATCGACGGCTTTATACCAATACTACAGCGGTTTTTGTCAGGAATAAAGTGCCAAACCAGTCAGATGTATACATGTGTACTACTTCCGGATTTCATAATCATTGATACTAATTTCGGACAGTTTTTAATATTTATTTTATTTATCTAAATTTATATTTTATTTACATTTTTTACACTTTTCATTTTATCTATTTTGTTTTATACACTATACAAATATGAAGGTTTGGTTTATGGGTGGCGAAATCTCTTATATACAAATTATCATTGTGTTCATTATTAGTAATACATTATAACGATGCAACAGGATAATCAAATAAAGTTTAGGACAATATACAGTACTGGCAAAATATGTTGCAATATTTATGTTGTTGTGAAGCTTGCTTTTCGTTTAGTGGCACAGATTAGTACATTTGTTAAAAAACATTGTTCTTTAACTGGAAAGGATCAAGTCTTGAAACTAAAAGGCAGCTACCGGACAAGCTTAAAAAGCAACAACAATGGCAACACCAGAAAATAAATCAACAGATAAAAGAATTTTAAGTTTGAACATCTTTCATATTTTTAAAGTCGTATTACATTATATCACTTAGTCATATGCATTTTTTGTTAAATAGTTTTCCATTTTACACTATTTGTTATACATAAATGATTCAAGTCTTATAACTGTTATTTAAATCTGTGATAAAATGTCTATGCAGCATTCATTAAAGTATTTTACTATTTGTTTGTCTTGTTGTACGTTAACCGTTAATATTATATGTAGTAGTAGTGTTAATTTCAAATCAATTAGGCTAAAAGCCCGTAGGGATACATATTCAATCATATTTCATGACGAATGGTAAAAGAAACAATTTTGTATATACAAGTACAATTTCCACATTGTTTGATTTATATATATTAATATAATATGTGATAGCTAAAACACAATATTATATACTGAACGGAACAGCTAACCCGCCACTTTTGTATTCCCTATATCTTCGTAAAAATATTCACTAGCTTTATCAAAATATGCATACGAGTGATACGACATTAACAGACAATAAGCATAGCCAAATTAGTCTTTCTGATTAAAGTCCAAATCTTAAAGAAATTGCTATGATACTTTTGGAGAAAACACATAAAAGGTCAAATATATTAAATGCCAGGTAGCGGGTTAGCTGTTTCGTTCAGTATAGTATTACTGTAGATTTATTTGAAAGTTAACCGGGATTTTTGAAAGAGTTTAACGCCATTTCCCAAACTTAGAGTCTATGTACTAGTATGACAGTCAGTTTTATGGGTAGATGAAAACGTGAATCTGAATAGAACCGCTAGTACCTGGGCTGTGTTTCACAAAATAACTTACGATAAAAATCGACGTAAGTCAATTTGACGATATCTCCTTTGTGTGCTCAAATCTTGAATGACATTAAAAAATGATTGTATTTTCAGACAAAATGTAACTTTCAGCATGATTTGAGCCATCTTGGCTTCATTTGGATGAAAATTTAACCTATTATGAATATTTGTTGGTTTACGTTTACGACGATTTTTGTCGTAAGTTGTTTTGTGAAACGCACCCCTGGTAGATATTCTTAGATAGAATGTGTGGTTATAGCTAGATTCGAATCAATGGCTTCAGCAGTGAGGTGATTGTTCTTGGGGCTGCACATGTTGTCTTCTCGTCTTAATGTAAAGGGAAAAAAACTTGATTCTACTCATGTTTATATATCAACTCAAGTTTTACACCTACAAATTGTATGAAGATATACAAAAGACCTTCGTTTGCTCGATGGAAATAATAGTTTACTCTTTTATGTGTTGTCCTTGGTGGTGGTGTGCATGCCATGGCTCACTATGCCTCATGTATGTAATACATTTATCTTAATGTACATGTTGTTTTAATTGCCCATGTATGCATTCATTACTGAAACAAATTTATCCATCTACCTATCGAATATACATATCTGGAACATCACATATATAACTCGAATTACTAGTACTTATTATCTAGTTCAAATTCCTATATCGATATATATATATACATTTACATGTATGGTATGATTTTAAAAAAAAAACATGCTCGAACAACCCTTAACTCGAACATTTTTGTTCAGACCTGTTGGGTTCGAGCCATCTAGTTCTATTGCTAATAATAATAATAATAATAATAATAATAATAATAATAATAATAATAATGATAATAATATAAAACAAATTGTCTAATAATTGCATGAATATGTGTATAAATAAATAAAATTAACATACGCACTAACATACAAACATGCACGCACACAAACATGCGCGATTACGCACACGCCTATGCATGTGCATGTCATTTCGTCAGTTCAATGTTATAAATATTGTATTATTTTTTGGGAGAAGGTGACATATATTTCAATCCTAATTTATTTTTTTTCTGATATATTTCTAAACATATAATTGATATGTTAATACAATTTATTGACATATATATTGTATAAATATGATTTAAATTGTACTAAGTAGTTGAACTCATTTATTTTACTTCGATTATGAATTAAGTAATTACAACTTAGACAAATCACGCTCAAAGGTTTTTCTGGGTGGAACTAGTACTAAGCATACGCGGAAAATGTCTTGCCAAAGGATACAACATATAGCCGGATAATCGGACCCACGAACGTCCGATCAGGGATTGGATGCTGTACTGCTGGACCACGGGCTCCACTAATTACAATAAGTGAACCCCATATTTGTGAATTAAGGAGGAATATACCTTTTAAATTATTTTCGAAATCAGTGAAATATTTGGTATGTAATGAAACAAGAAGTAATTTCCAATTTGAATATGCTTTTTTTTCTGCGGTAAATATAACACTTCTTTACCTATGACGTCGTAAACATGGCCATGTTTGGTCTTTCTGACGTACCGATTTATAGCAGCAAAATCGCGTATTTGTCGACCTCAGTCAAGTTATACCCAATGTACAGAATCGAAACACATATCATCACGTACACATTCAACGGATATATGAATTTACAGATGCAATAATTATGACGAACGCCAAATTCTGAAAATACTAGCGAAAAACGGAAATTATTATTTTCTCGATTTTTTCGGAAAAAATGCTTCAAATCAAAATTACCAAAAAACAAACAGAGTGATTTTGGAATAATTTTTATTTGATTTCTAACAATATGCTTCACAGTGATTGTGAGATTTTTAGAACAATTGACAAACTAGATTTATTTTTATTTTTAATTATTTAACCCCACCCTACGTCAAAAAAGACGTCAACATATTACATAATTCTACGCGTTTTCCATAAGATTGTTGGCGGTTGATTAAGGTTAAAATATTTTCTAAATCAGTGGTTCAATTAGTATATTATGAAACTAGAAGAAATTTCCAATGTGAATATGTATTTTTTGCAGCGGTCAATAGAATATATATTTATATGTGACGTCGTAAACATGGCCATGTTCAGCCTTTTTGACGTCCCAATGTATAGCAGCAAAATCGCATATTTTTTTACCTCAGTTGAGTTATTCCTAATACACAGAATAGAAACATATATCACCATGTACACATTTGACGGATGTATGCATTTACAAATGCAAAAATTACGACGAACACCACATTTTGAAAATACTAGCGGAAAACGGAAACTATTTTTTTCTCGATTTTTTTCGAAAAACGGCTTCAAATCAAATTTACCACAAAACAAATCAAGCGAATTTTGTATATTTTTTATATGATTTTAAACTATATATTGTATAATTATTGTGAGACTTTTAGAAAAATTTACAAACTAGATTGTTGATGATATTCAATTATTTAACCCTACCCTACGTCAAAAAAATGCTTTAAAGCAAACGTCAACGTCGGTATGGCGTATGAGGTATACGTTTTGTGATAATTAAACAAGTTTGTTCTTACCATTATATTAGTATTTTGTACACACAAGTTATATATACTTCTGCTGTTTAGTGGCAACTAATTTGTCTATTGCATTTATGATAACGTGTCTGTTTGGTGCACGTACAAAACCGTCATTTTTTTTTTACTTACAGGGAACTGGATTCCAAAACAATATTCTCATTTCTGACTGGCTCCACGACAGCTAGTGAAATGTGGACATCACGGTTGTCAATTATTAGAACAACAGGTCTGGCCTTTCTAAAGTTCAGAGCAAACTGTTCAGTACACATTCATAAAATGAGCTTGAAACAATACCCACTATAGAAATGAAAAGCCACCCTTCCACCCAGCCCCATGCTTTTACGTACGTTCAATGACAATATACCTGGATCGTGGCTTTTCACTGCTCATCATAGACAGTATTGTTTCAAGCCCATTTTATGTATGTGTAACAGTTTGCTCCGAATTTAAGAAAAGCCAGACCTGTTGTTCTAATAATTGACAACCGTGATGTCCACATTTCACTAGCAGTCGTGGAACTAGTCAGACATGAGAATATTGTTTTGGAATCCAGTTCCCTGTAAGTGAAAAAAAATGACGGTTTTGTACGTACACCAAACAGACACGCTATCATAAATGCAATAGACAAATTAGTTGCCACTAAACAGCAGAAGTATATATAACTAGTGTGCACAAAATACTAATATAATGGTAAGAACAAACTTGTTTAATTATCACAAAACGTATACCTCATGCGCTATACCGACGTTGACGTTTGCTTTAAAGCGTTTTTTGACGTAGGGTAGGGTTAAATAATTGAATAATTTAAAAAATCTAGTTTGTCAATTTTTCTCAAAAATCTCACAATTATTGTACAATATATAATATGAAAACATATAAAAATTATGCAAAATTCACTATGTTTGATTTTTGGTAATTTTGATTTGAAGCCGTTTTTACGAAAAAATCGAGAGAAAAAATAGTTTCCGTTTTTCGCTAGCATTTTCAAAATGTGGCGTTTGTCATAATTTTTGCATCTGTAAATGCATACATCCGTCAAATGTGTACATGGTGATATATGTTTCTATTCTGTGTATTAGGAATAACTCAACTGAGGTCGAAAAAAATACGCGATTTTGCTGCTATACATTGGGACGTCAAAAAGGCTGAACATGGCCATGTTTACGACGTTACATATAAATATATATTCTTTTGACCGCTGCAAAAAATATATATTCAAATTGGAAATTTCTTCTAGTTTCATAATATACTAATTGAACCACTGATTTAGAAAATAATTTAACCTTAATCAACTGCCGAAAATCTTATGGAAAACGTATAGAATTATGCAATATGTTGACGTCTTTTTTGACGTAGGGTGGGGTTAAATAATTAAAAAAAAAAAAAAAATCTAGTTTGTCAATTGTTCTAAAAATCTCACAATCACTGTGAAGCATATTGTTAGAAATCAAATAAAAATTATTCCAAAATCGCTCGGTTTGTTTTTTGGTAAATTTGATTTGAAGCATTTTTTCGAAAAAATCGAGAAAATAATAATTTCCGTTTTTCGTTAGTATTTTCAAAATGTGGCATTCGTCGTAATTTTTGCATCTGTAAATTCATATATCCGTTGAATGTGATCGTGGTGATATGTGTTTCGATTCTGTAAATTCGGTATAACTTGACTGAGGTCGACAAATACACGAATTTGCTGCTATAAATCGGGACGTCAAAAAGACCAAACATGGCCATGTTTACGACGTCATAGGTAAAGAAGTGTTATATTTACCGCAGAAAAAAAAGCATATCCAAATTGGAAATTACTTCTAGTTTCATTACATACCAAATATTCCCTTGATTTCGAAAATAATTTTAAAGGTATATTCCTCCTTAAAGGTTTCATTTATCATCAGGACCAGATCATTTCGGTGTGGTATCTCTCAGTGGTCATGTTTGCAGATTGGATTTTTGTGAAAGCAAAAGGATATTTTGAGCAAAATAACAATACATATCATACAGTTTGGATGTAAAACATATCTTAATGTTCACTGCTTAAACATTTAGTGTACTGTTTTCCATTCCATTTTTTCTTAAAGAACATATGCCGAAAACTGTATACGTTTTGTATTGATGTTATGTGACAACACATTACTTTGGCACCGAAAACAAACACTATCGATTTATCAGTTGTCATCGTTTACCGCCAAACTCTTTTTTTCGAACTGTTTGTTTTAATTTCATCCTTTCTTTAAAAATATTGGCGAACAGTTTTTATTGCCTTTATTTTAAAAAAATAATTCGACCAAAACATTATGTTTTAAAATGAAAATCATTAAAATGTATAAAGTAGTTGATATCAAATTCATTTGAAAATGCTTAGAAAAATTATAATTGACGTCATTGGTTTTTGTTGTAGACTTTTTCACTTGCTGCCAAAACACATTCACGGTAAAAAAAAAACAACAGCTCTGATCATATATCCAATATATAATGCAGATTTGGTTGCATTTGGAAAGCACATTAACTGTTTCCTCATAGGTGCGCATTGTATTCAATGTAAAACTCAGTTAATCATTTATTACAGCACTTCTGCTCATACAAGCGTATGTAATTTATTCAATGTTTTGAAAATCATGTTACCAGATACGGCATTATTAATATATTCCCTGAACGTTTCTATCTAAAATTTATGTGTTTCAGATGACGCATGCAAATTTAAAAGCTGTTAAAATCCTAGTGTAATGCTTCAATTTGCCTTAGAAACAGTCAGCGACGTGACCGTTGTTTGCGCCGCGGTCTCTGATTAATGCTTTAGATTCACATTTAACAGTTGATTGCAGTCTACAAACTTGTCTAGTTATTTGTTTGTGTTTCGGTTAATATGAGAAGAGAAGTTTTCCACGTTCTCTTCCTTGCTGTTCTACTCTTTTATGAGACAAATGTCGTGTTCGGGGAACAGGATCCCTTTCCAGACAGTGTAAAAATCAACGAAATGAAATATGCATCCTCTAAAGGGACCCCATTTCGAAGATTTTGGGGAATTTCGCTTCTTGCATGTGCTTTTCAATGCAAAATTAGAACAAAAAGTAAAGCATTAACGTACAAAATACCGACCCAAGAGTGTGGTCTATTCAATAATACGGAACTCAAGACGGAGGACAAGGACGAGGACGAAGTACCAAGCATTTTTGTGAAACGGGACGGTATATCATATGATAAAGAGGTTCGTAATTTGATACACGCATACCATACACACATGTTAGAACACACACACACACATACGCACGCATGCACGCACGCACTCACGCACACACACTCTCTCTCTCTCTCTCTCTCTCTCTCTCTCTCTCTCTCTCTCTCACACACACACACACGTGTGCATGTCATTTCGTCAGTTCAATGTTATAAATATAATAATATTTGTGCGGAGGTGAGCTATATTTCAATCCTAATTTAGTATTTCTGACATATTGTCGTGTTTTCGTATTTGATATTTGTGGAATCAAAAAAGTTTTACGAGCCAAACTTACAGTTTGAATATAAAAAATATATGTCTTAATGTTAATCACTTGAACTTTTAGCATACTGTTTTCCATTCCATTATTTATTTTAGAAAATGCGCTGAAAACTTTATACGTTTTGTATTGTTGTTATGTAGTGGATCTAAGTACATGAATGCTTATTCATTATTGAATTTATCCAACGAGTTAGAAATCATATATTGATATGCGAGGCTCTTACGAGCATGTTATATTTTTTTCCCAAAGAGTTGGATACATCCAATTTTAAATGAGCACGAATGTAGGGTCGGTTTTATCACACAACTTGGAAAAGTTATGACTGTAAAGTTAGTAAGTAGTTCGCAGTTGGTAGTTGGGGATTCGAATAACCAATTACTGACTAGCTGCTAGTTGGGGGTTCGGATTTTTTTTAAATCGCTGTTTCATTATTTTAACATATCAATTCAATAAAGAAAACAGGTTTAGGATATTAATAATACCAATGGTGGTTTGGTTCTTCAATAAAACAAATATACTCACCAGACGGTGATTCAAAATGGCCAATTTGGGATTCGGATTTTTTTTCAAATCGATATTTGTTTTCGAAAACAAATCAATTCTATAGAAAAACAGCTCATAACAATAAATAAACACCGTTCCTTTGCTGTTCTTTCAATGCCATGAGTATATTCACCAGGAGGCGATTCAAAATTTCCAGTTGGGGATTCGCGGCGAATCGCGAACTACCAACCAGCTGCCAGTTTGGGATTCTGATTTTTTTCTAAATCGCTGTTTTATTATTTTAACATATCAATTCAATAAAGAAAACAGGTTTAGGATAATAATGATACCAATTGTGGTTTGGTTCTTCCATAAAACGAATACACTCACCTGACGGTGATTCAAAATGGCCAATTTGGGATTCGGATTATTTTTCAAATCGATATTTGTTTTCGAAAACAAATCAATTCTATAGAAAAACAGTTGATAATCATAAATAATCACCATTCCCGCGCTGTTCCTTCAATACCATGAGTATATTCACCGGGAGGCGATTCAAAATTTCCAGTTGGGGATGCGCGGCGAATCGCCAACTACCAACCAGCTGCCAGTTGGGGATTCGGATTTTTTTAATCGCTGTTTTATTTTTTTAACAAATCAATTCAATAAAAAGTAAGTTTATATTAATAAATAACACACTTTTGCCGTGTTTGTTCTTCAGTATAACGAGTATACTCAACAGACGGCGATTCAAAATGTCCAGTTGGGGATTCGCCGCGAATCGCCAACTACCAACCAGCTGCCAGTTCGGGATTCAGATTTTATATTAATTTACATACATTTATTATTGATTATATTTCTAAACATATCAACACGAGTAAAATATGTAAATGAAATAGTAATTATAATAACGAATCCGAATTCCCAACTGGCAGCTGGTCGGTAGTTGGTTAATCGAATCCCCAACTAGCAACTGCGAACTACCTACTAACTTTACAGTCATGGAAAAGTTTACATATACCATATATTTAACACATCTTAACTAAATGGAACGAGATGAAAATTGGGAAAATTTGTTTCCCTGAATCATCGTATGACGTGACGTCTCAAAATAACGTCATTTAACCATGATAAATCGACGTCATCTATATATTCGGGCAAGTCCGAATGTACTTCGACAATTTACGTAAGGGCCGAGTTATACGGAAAGCACCGAGCGATGAATGGAAGTGATATTACACGAGGTTAAAATAAAAAAATATGTCAATGGTTTATTACACTCCTACACCGTTTATTGTTGATAACTTATTACTTTGGCTACGAAATTACAAAATAATCGAATATTTTTTTAATGAGCTGTTATTGAGTTGTTTACTGCCAAACTCTTTTTCGAAATGTTTTTAATTTCATCCTTTTTTATAAAAAAAAATCTTGACGAACAGTTTTTATTGCATATTTTTTTAAATATAATCCGACAAAAACGTTATGTGTTAAAATGAAAATCATAAAAAAGAATAAAGTAGGAGATATCGAATTGTTATGGAAATGCCTAGGAAAATATAATTGACGTCATTGATAATGTACTTATTTATCTGCTGCCCAAACACATTCATAATATAGACTGAACTAATGGATGTTGTTAACTGTCATATTCGGGTAAAATATCTAATATGTTTTACCTTCGTTTAGTTTTACTATTTAGTTTAATCACGCCGTGTTTACTGTTTTTGGATGAAATTTATAAAATACGATATGCAATGTATGATTACTTATCCTCAAAAGCTTACGAAAATCGGTCCAGATTTTTTTCTGAAAAAAAAAATACATAAAGTACAGTAGTGTTCCCGTGTCGCATCTTGAATTACTGAAATAATGATGTATCTGTATAGTTGTATGATCCTTCTTTAATAGTCATCTCCTCAATATAAACAAGTCTGCTCTGATCAGCTTATTGGTCCCATCGCAATTGGCTGAACGTTTTCTTCATGTCTTTATTTCATTTTGTTGAATAACGATGTTCTAGATATCTATATATTACATTGCTAAAACGCGACCCTAATTCTAACAGAAAATCATCACAGGTTCCATGTCCCGGGTTACCTTGAAACTTTTTTTATATAATCCCCAACTGGTCCTCTGATTGTTTGATAATCTTATCTTATTTTTTGTCTTGTCCAAAATTACATCTTTCAGTAGTTTTTGGACAGTTTGTATTCTGATCAATCATAATTTTTAATGTCAATGGCAATGTTCGCCGCCGCTATCTGGTCGGTTTATGTTGCAATGCTATCATTCAGATGTGCTATGTGATTATATTCTACCGTGATATTGGTTCCTTTCGTTGTAGTTGTTGTATGGGGTCAAACGTCGATTTCATCAATTGTTTCTGTCATATTTGATTTAATATTTCAATTTTGAAACAAAGTATATCAAATAAAAGAGCTCACTAAGTAAATGATGAAATATTTACATTTTTACTGCAATCGATCTAATGAACTATATAGATTAACTACAATTCATTTCCCAATTAAAAGCATTTGCAGCTGGGCGGAGCTAAAATGGACCAGTTTGCATTGCATTGGTTGCACGACTTTATTTTGCTGGTGAGATGTCACGTTTCCGTTAGGTTCACGTAACGTTTGCCGTTAGTTGCTATACAAATACGTGCACTATTCAGTATGTTGACAACGTCGCCGTTACATTTAAATATCAAAATGGTTAAAAAAACGTAATTGTTTTATCTTAAATATTTGGAAAATAAAATGTAAATATAAGGATTAAAAGCTGAATTTTTAGTTTTCATCGGGTGATTAAAAGCATTACCTTGTTTAATGTTGCCGAGAAGCCCTTCAGGCTTCATGAACAGTAAACAGGCCTAATGATTTTCATCACCCGATGAAAACTCAAAATATGTATTTTAATCATTAATAAAAAACAATTGTTCCTTAATACTTCGCGTTGACTTTCCTGATTACGGTACCATTTCTACGTCCTTCGTGTATAAGACACAAATTCAGCAACATACAATAAAACACAACCAGCGGTTTTATACTTCATGCTTTATTAACATGTAATTGACGACAACACAAGATACAAGGCACAAGAGCCGCACAAGAAACAGAAAAACGAAATCTGACTTACTTATTCTCATCAGCCTAAATTCTGGGATCGTTTTCACCAACCATTCTTAAGAATATTCTTAGACTTGAACTAAGTGATGAATTTTTATACTTATAGACCGTTTTTTTAAATTAAAATTTGCAAGCATGCAGGAACACCCAATATTTATTCAAATTAACTCTCAAAACTATTCTATCTTCATGGTCAACTAGTTGAAATTTGGGATTTTCAAGCACAAGTCTAAGAATATTCTTATAAATGGTTGCTGAATACGAATCAAGGTTATTCCTCGTAATCACCTCCCTTAATTTATGACTAAAACACATTCTTCTGTCGGCAGTTGTG
Organism: Panopea generosa; assembly: GCA_029582155.1. Taxonomy (NCBI): domain Eukaryota; kingdom Metazoa; phylum Mollusca; class Bivalvia; order Adapedonta; family Hiatellidae; genus Panopea; species Panopea generosa. Next base: position 21,410,585 of record CM055909.1, read on the forward strand.
ACCGACACTCATTGATTTTCTAAAGACTAAAAAATAAACCAAACAATATTTTTCATTACAATATCTTTGACCCATATTCACACTGTAACACATGGACAGTTTCTGTTTTTTTTGTACATGCATACAGAAAGTGCAACTCTTAAATAATTTATTAAACATCTATTCATGTGAACCTAGAATCCTCTTTATCTTAATAAAAAGTGAATTTGTGCAGTAATTATGTTCATGTATTATCTATTAACCGAACGATAGTAACTACAGTACGCTGTATAAGACAACATGCTGTCTATTAACGATATACTAATGAACGTATGTAAACTAAAGTATTTTTTGACATGGTATGTTACTAGTCTGTGCTTATCGGAATGAGCCGTGAGTGTAGCGGTGGATTTAGAACTTCGTATCTGGTTGGTAGAGTGTTAACTTTTTGTACAAATGTGTAATACATATATGGCTGTTTTAAAGAGACCCACTGGCTTTACTATCGTATTTTAGCCAATTAAACTTGTTCACAAACTTAAAGGGTTGGTGGTTGTGTGTGGGTAGGTGGGGTGTAAGTGACGCCACTAGTCTGTGACACAATTAAAGAAAACAGCGTTCTAAACTATATTTATGAAAGAGGACTAGACCAGTCTTAATATTGTCTCATGGCTATGCATATCTACTTCACAACGGAGCTCTGAGCACATCATGTCTCCTAGCAACACTAGCGTCCACAGAGACAACATTGTTGATTGAGATAGAATGGGGTCTATAAATTTCGAATTTGTTGACAGTTCAATAAATGTAAAGGACAAAAGACAATAAATCATTGATTTAAGTAGTTCTGTGAAGAATTTGTTCAAGATATGAAAATTAAGTTATTATTTCATTCAGTAAGTATATTGATATACCGGTAGAACTGTTTAATTTCCTAACAAATTCTCTATCATTGTTTTTACAAGAGGTTTTAACAAATTCAGGACATTGAAGGCGTATTATATGCATTTATGGGCTCTACTATAAATCTATTCATTCACATCTGATCTGTTTGCACATTCCTGTAGATTAAAACCCTCTTTGGAAGTGATTTAGAAGCGATATAAACCAACTGTAAAAATATATCTATAAAGAAATTTCAATATTGAAAAGTTTTAATATCTATTGTTCGAATATACAAAAGTGGTCTGAATATACGTTGAAAAAAACGTTGTAAATCCTAGCATGTCAGTATATAATATTCACATTAATCTTCTTCTATTATGTTATGAACAATATGTTGCTATTTACATGCATGTATGTGTATAATGAGAAATAAAATATTTAAACCGAACAAAACATAACAGAACATTCTTTTATTTTGGCTTAAGCATAACAAAAGCTTTTCACCATAAATAACATAACCATGATAACTAACACTGCATGTGGTCCTCTGTATCTCCTTACTTTTGCGTTATATCCATTGTTATATACACTAATACAAGAATTTTATGGAAATCAAGGGAAGAATCTGCAATGTTGATGTCTATGTTCATATTAAAGGACACGTGGCAATGTTGAAGTCGATGTTCATAAAAAAGGACACGCGGCAAAGCTGATGTCGGTGTTCATATTAAAGGACACATTGCAATGTTGAAGTCGATGTTCATATTAAAGGACACACGGCAATGTTGAAGTCGATGTTCATATTAAAGGACTCACGGCAATGTTGAAGTCGATATTCATATTAAAGGACACGCGGCAATGTTGAAGTCGATGTTCATATTAAAGGACATATGGCAATGTTTATGCCGGTGTTCATATTAAAGGACGTATGGCAATGTTGAAGTCGATGTTCTTAAAAAAGGACAGGCGGTAATGTTGAAGTCAATGTTCATATTAAAGGACATATGGCAATGTTGAAGTCGATGTTCATATTAAAGGACACGCGGAAATGTTGAAGTTGATGTTCATATTAAAGGACATATGGCAATGTTTATGTCGGTGTTCATATTAAAGGACACGCGGTAATGTTGAAGTTGATGTTCTTATTAAAGGACATATGGCAATGTTAAAGTCGATGTTCATATTAAAGGACACGCGGTAATGTTGAAGTTGATGTTCATATTAAAGGACATATGACAAAGTTTATGTCGGTGTTCATATTATAGGACATATGGCAATGTTTATGTCGGTGTTCGTATTAAAGGACATATGGCAATGTTAAAGTCGATGTTCACATTAAAGGACACGCGGCAATGTTGAAATCGATGTTCAAATTAAAGAACACGCGGCAATGTTAGAGTCGATGCTCATATTAAAGAACACGCGGCAATGTTGAAGTCGATGTTCATATTAAAGAACACGCGGCAATGTTGAAGTCGATGCTCATATTAAAGGACACGCGGTAATGTTAAAGACCATCTTCATATTATAGGACACGCGGTAATGTTGAAGTCGATGTTCATATTTTAGGACACACGGCAATGTTGAAGTCGATGTTCACATTAAAGGACTTGCAGTAATGTTGAAATTGATGTTAATATTAAAGGACAGACGGTAATATTGATGTTGATGCTCATATTAAGTAGAAACTGCAATGTTGAATTCGCTGTTCATATTAAAGGACACGCGGTAATGTTGAATTCGATATTCATATTAAAGGACACGCGGCAATGTTGAAGTTGATGTTCATATTAAAGGACAAGCAGTAATGTTGAAGTCGATGTTCATATTAAAGGACACGCGTCAATGCTGAAGTCAATGTTCATATTAAAGGACATATGGCAATGTTGAAGTCGATGCTGATATTAAAGGACACGCGGTAATATTGAAGTTGATATTCATATAAAAGGACACGTGCAATGTTGAAGTCGATATTTATATTAAAGGATACGCGGCAACGTTGAAATCTATACTCATATAAAAGGACACGCGGCAATGTTAAAGTCGATGTTCATATTAAAGAACACGCGGCAATGTTGAAGTCGATGCTCATATTAAAGGACACGCGGAAATGTTGAAGTTGATGTTCATATTAAAGGACATATGGCAATGTTTATGTCGGTGTTCATATTAAAGGACACGCGGAAATGTTGAAGTTGATGTTCTTATTAAAGGACATATGGCAATGTTAAAGTCGATGTTCATATTAAAGGACACGCGGTAATGTTGAAGTTGATGTTCATATTAAAGGACATATGGCGATGTTTATGTCGGTGTTCATATTAAAGGACATATGGCAATGTTAAAGTCGATGTTCACATTAAAGGACACGCGGCAATGTTGAAGGCGATGTTCATAAAAAAAGACAGGCGGTAATGTTTCAGTCGATGTTCATATAAAAGGACACGGGGAAATGTTGAAGTCAATGTTCATATTAAAGGACACGCGGCAATGTTGAAGTCGATGTTCATATTAAAGAACACGCGGCAATGTTGAAGTCGATGTTCATATTAAAGGACACGCGGCAATGTTTAATGTGATGTTGATATTAAAGGACAAGCGGTAAAGTCGATGTTCATATTAGAGGGACATGCAGCAATGTTGAAGCCGATGTTCACATTAAAGGACACGCGGCAATGTTGACATCGATGTTCATATTAAAGGACACACGGCAGTGTTGAAGTCGATGTTCATATTTAAAGGACACTGCAATGTTGAAGTCGATGTTCATATTAAAGTACAGGCGGTAATATTGATGTTGATGCTCATATTAAAGAGACACTGCAATTTTGAAGTCGCTGTTCATATTAAAGGACACGCAGTAATGTTGAATTCGATATTCATATTAAAGGAAACGCGGTAATATAAAAGTTGATGTTTATATTAGAGGGAAACGGCAATGTTGAAGTTGATGTTCATATTAAAGGACACGCGGTAATGTTGAAGTTGATGTTCATATTAAAGGACATGCGGCAATATTGAAGTCGATATTCATATTAAAGGACACGCGGTAATGTTGAAGTCAATGTTCACATTAAAGGACACGCGGCAATGTTGAAGTCAATGTTCACATTAAAGGACACGCGGTAATGTTGAAGTTGATGTTCACATTAAAGGACAGGTGGTACATGTAATGTTGAAGTCGATGTTCATATTGAAAGACACACGGCAACTTTGAAGTCAAAGCTCATATTTATCGACACGCGGTAATATTGAAGTCGGTGTTCATATTAATGGACGTAATGTTGAAGTTGGTGTTCATATTAAAGGACTACCGGTAATGTTTAAGACCATGTTAATATTAAAGGACACGCGGTAATGTTGAAGTTGATGTTAATATTAAAGGGCAGATGGTAAAATTGATTTCGGTGTTTATATTAAAGCGACACTGCAATGTTGAAGTCACTGTTCATATTAAAGGACACGCGGTAATGTTGAATGTGGTGTTGCCATTAAAGTACACGCGGTAATGTTGAAGTCGATGTTTATATTAAAGGACACGCAGTAATGTTTAAGTCGATATTCATATTGAAAGACACGTGGTAATGTTGAATGTGATGTTGATATTAAAAGACACGCAGTAATTTAGAAGTCGATGTTCATATTAGAGGGAGACGGCAATGTTGAAGTCGATGTTCATAATAAAGGACACGCGGCAATGTTGAAGTCGGTGTTCACATTAAAGGACACGCGGTAATGTTGAAGTCGGTGTTCATATTAAAGGACACGCGGCAATGTTGAAGTCGATATACAAATTAAAGGACACGCGGTAATGTTGAAGTCGATGTACAAATTAAAGGACATGCGGCAATGTTGAAGTCGATATACAAATTAAAGGACACGCGGTAATGTTGAAGTCGATGTACAAATTAAAGGACACGCGGCAATGTTGAAGTCGCTGTACAAATTAAAGGACACGCGGCAATGTTGAAGTCGGTGTTCATATTAAAGGACACGAGGCAATGTTGAAGTCGATGTACACATTAATGGACACGCGGTATTGTTGAAGTCGATGTACAAATTAAAGGACACGCGGCAATGTTGAAGTCGATGTACAAATTAAAGGACACGCGGCAATGTTGGAGTAGATGTACAAATTAAAGTACACGTGGCAATTTTGAAGTCGATGTACACATTAAAGGACACGCGGCAATGTTGAAGTCAATAATCATATTAAAGGACACACGGCAATGTTGAAGTCGATGTTCATATTAAAGGACTCGCGGTAATGTTGAAATAGATTTTCGTAGTAAAAGGACTCACTACAATGTTGTAATAGATTTTCGTAGTAAATGGACACACTACAATGTTGTAATAGAGTTTCATATTAAAAGGACATATGACAATGTTAAATCGGGTACACACAGCAATGTTTAATAAATGTTCATATTAATGGGACACATAGCAATGTCAAATTTTGTTTACTCGTATTCAAACTTTATAGAACGTAACTCATATGGAAATATTAATCTCCAAGTATAACTATCTGAAATTTTATATTTGAGAAATTATAAACAGTTTTGTTAAAAGTGTCACGCGAGTTTAATATGTAAGTGAAATTGGCCTGAGGCAGGCTGTCAATCAAACAAGGCGATTATCCAATCAGCGATCGATATTGGTTGCTACATCGCCATTTTTGTTAGATAATTATATTTACTTGGACAAATGATTCCACGTGGCCAGTGGGGGGAGCGATATTCGTTCTCGCATCAGGTCAATTAAAGATATGAAAATTTATACTTGTTTGGGATTTTTTTTATCCATGCAAAGTGATGCAAATAACATACTTAGTTTAACCCTTTTTGTCACAGATGATCAAAAATATGCCAAATATATAGTCTATCCCAGAACCTGATATCTCCCAAATCAGGTCTATTAACCACCAGTGGAAAAAGCAAGTCTATGTCCCACAATTCATAGCAGTTGAACGCTTACTAAATTATGACGTCATTCAAACTTTCCCTGAAGCAACTGGCCAATCAGCGTGCTCGTAACAATTGCTGTTGAACGGACCCAATCGGGAGAGCTTGGTTCGTTCTACAGACTATCAAATATATGATTGTACCTAATTTATAATAGTTATGCCTATATCCATAAAAGAAGCGAATTTAAGGACCTGTTCACAATGGGCCATATGGATTAAAATTTCCGTGTTTCCCTATCAGTTATCATTTTCTGCTTACGTTGATTAGAATGACACTTTTATAAATCTGGGATTGTCGGATTGTTTAGTTTTCATGTTTTATTCATACATTACTTCAATTGCATTTCCTCACAAGTACATTAAATATTCAAGCGAATGTGTAAAATGCGTTGTTGAAAATTTGTTTTAACAATAAAGCATGATCAATGGTTTACTTCACCGAACATTTTTATATTGCAGTTTATATATTTATACATTCATCTGTTTCGATCAAGTGAAATTTATACAAATATTCTGTTCTTTAAAATGTTTGATAATACTCTTTTGGTTATTATTGCGTGACATTTAAAGGTTTGGTATGTTGTTTAAATATTTGAATCGAAAGTGAATTTCTAATTTCAAATGCTATTTTTTCTGTGTGTGTGTGTTGGGTCGCATAATTTGGTTTTAAAAAGTTCCTTATCCAATATTAAAGTATCGAAGTCTATTTGAATTCCCCTAGGATACTCAGTGACCAAATGCCGCAGACACATGGTATGATTCCCCACCCGGTCACATTGTACTGACACCGGATCGACCTACAACTATCCTCTTAATGCTGAGCACCAAGCAAGGAAGATTTTAGTACCATTTTTAAAGTTTTTTGTATGACTCAGCTGGGGATCGAACCCACGACCTTCCGCATGCGAGGCGGGTGGTCTATTCCTAGTCCATCGCTGCGGTATAATATGCATATAAAATGACGGCGACAAAGGAAGGCGATGGGATTCAACAGTTTAGATTTAAAATCCAAATTGACCACTGACCATTCCATAATGTTAACAGATGTAACACATCTGTATTTGAACTTAGTTGACGTTACATGTCAAGTAAAATTATTTAGTATGACAATTTAGGTTGTGGCGACGGTTGTGTTATTGTCATATATTTTGTTTCATCTACATATATATTTAAATATGATTTGTTTAACAGAGCTGTGAATGCAATACCACAAGTTGCACATGCCAGAAAGCCGGAAGTATAGCTATTGAAGGTAAGTTCCAATGTGGTATACATGTATTTGTATTCAAATATAAACAAAATCGTATCTTAGTGGGAAAAGGTACATATGCGATTACACAAGCGAAAGCAATAGAATACCAGACATTCTGTAGAAAATACCTTTGTCAGTTTTGCATACACATTTTACAACAATGTCTATTTTTAAATCGATTTTTTTCAACATTTCGGCTTATTCCGTTATCAGGAAAATAGCTAAAAATAATATACACTTTGTCACTGATGAAGGCATAAGTCGAAATTAATAAAAAAAATGCATTTACTTTTATTGATATATTCTTCCCTACCGAGGCATAATAGTCTAGATACTTGTTTTCATCTTTACAGCCTTATTTTACAAGATACAAATACGGTTGTAAGATCAGCCATTTGATTGATGATATTGTAAGTACATAAAACCAATAGCACTCTGTTGTTGTAGTTTTATTGTGTCAATGCATCCATTCCTGTTGATAAACTGTCTGCCTGATAAACATAAGTTTATCAAGTCAATGCAAGTTTATTAGGAACATGACGGCATTATTTATAATTATACATTTTGATGCTAATTTTCAATTTTAGAAATATTGCCATGATCGCGAGAATACGATATAAGTGTCTATTATAAGAGCCTATCAGATATCAAACAGGCTGTTGTTACACAGTTTATTTAGTGTCCAATATTATAAGTACATGTGCCTAAAAGCTAGCTTTTGTGTTATAGTTTATTAGTTTCTGTATGGTTTATTATTTAGCATAATGATATAGCAGCAACCGGCGGTCATATTGTTGTTATATTTATCATTTAGCGTTTGATATTGCAGCAACCGGCATTCATGTTGTTGTTATATTAATTATTTATCGTTTGATATTGCAGCAACCGGCAAGCATGTTGTTGTTATATTAATTATTTATCGTTTGATATTGCAGCAACCGGCAAGCATGTTGTTGTTATATTAATCATTTAGCGTTTGATATTGCAGCGACCGGCAAGCATGTTGTTGTTATATTAATCATTGAGCGTTTGATATTGCAGCGACCGACAAGCATGTTGTTATATTTATTATTTAGCATATGATACTTCAGCAACCAACAATCATGTTGTTGTTATATTATTCATTTAGCGTTTGATACTGCAACAACCGGCAAGCATGTTGTTGTTATATTAATTACTAAGCGTTTGATATTGCAACAAACGGCAAGCATGTTGTTATATTAATTATTTAGCATATGATACTTCAGCAACCAACAATCATGTTGTTGTTATATTAATCATTTAGCGTTCGATATTGTAGCAACCGGCAAGCATGTTGTTGTTATATTAATCATTTAGCGTTTGATACTGCAACAACCAGCAAGCATGTTGTTATATTAATCATTAAGCGTTTGATATTGCAGCGACCGGCAAGCATGTTGTTGTTATATTAATCATTGAGCGTTTGATATTGCAGCGACCGGCAAGCATGTTGTTGTTATATTAATCATTTAGCGTTTGATATTGCAGCGACCGGCAAGCATGTTGTTGTTATATTAATTATTTAGCGTTTGATATTGCAGCGACCGGCAAGTATGTTGTTGTTATATTAATCATTTAGGGGTTGATACTGCAGCGACCAGCAAGCATGTTGTTGTTATATTAATCATTTAGCGTTTGATACTGCAGCGACCGGCAAGCATGCTGTTGTTTTATTAATCACTTAGTGTTTGATATTGCAGCGACCGGCAAGCATGCTGTTGTTTTATTAATCACTTAGCGTTTGATATTGCAGCAACCGGCAAGCATGTTGTTATATTTATAATTTAGCGTTTGATATTGCAGTGACCGGCAAGCATGTTGTTGTTTTATTAATCATTAAGCGTTTGGTACTGCAGCAAACCAGCAAGCATGTTGTTGTAATATTTATTATATACCGTTTGATATTGGATTGACCGGCAATCATGTTGTTGTTCTATTTATTATTTAACGTTTCATACTGCAGCAACTGGCAAGCATGTTGTTCTATTAATCATTAAGCGTTTGATATTGCAGCGACCGGCAAGCATGTTGTTGTTATATTAATCATTGAGCGTTTGATATTGCAGCGACCGGCAAGCATGTTGTTGTTATAGTAATCATTTAGCGTTTGATATTGCAGCGACCGGCAAGCATGTTGTTGTTATATTAATCATTTAGGGGTTGATACTGCAGCGACCGGCAAGCATGTTGTTGTTATATTAATCATTTAGCGTTTGATACTGCAGCGACCGGCAAGCATATTGTTGTTTTATTAATCACTTAGTGTTTGTAACTGCAGCGACCGGCAAGCATGCTGTTGTTTTATTAATCACTTAGTGTTTGATATTGCAGCGACCGGCAAGCATGCTGTTGTTTTATTAATCACTTAGCGTTTGATATTGCAGCAACCGGCAAGCATGTTGTTATATTAATAATTTAGCGTTTGATATTGCAGTGACCGGCAAGCATGTTGTTGTTTTATTAATCATTAAGCGTTTGGTACTGCAGCAAACCAGCAAGCATGTTGTTGTAATATTTATTATATACCGTTTGATATTGGATTGACCGGCAATCATGTTGTTGTTCTATTTATTATTTAACGTTTCATACTGCAGCAACTGGCAAGCATGTTGTTCTATTAATCATTTAGCGTTTGATATTGCAGCAGCTGGCAAGCATGTTGTTGTTTTATTAATCATTAAGCGTTTGGTTTTGCAGCAACCAGCACGCATGTTGTTGTTTTATTAATCATTAAGCGCTTGGTATTGCAGCAACTGGCAAGTATATTGTTGTTATATTAATCATTTAGCGTTTGATATTGCAGCGACCGGCAAGCATGATGCTGTTTTATTAATCATTAAGCGTTTGGTTTTGCAGCAACCAGCACGCATGTTGTTGTTTTATTAATCATTAAGCGCTTGGTATTGCAGCAACTGGCAAGTATATTGTTGTTATATTAATCATTTAGCGTTTGATATTGCAGCGACCGGCAAGCATGATGCTGTTTTATTAATCATTAAGCGTTTGGTATAGCAGCAACCGGCAAGCATGTTGTTGTTATATTTATTATGTACCGTTTGATATTGTAGCGACCGGCAGTCATGTTGTTGTTTTACTCATCATTAAGCATTTGTTACTGCACAAACCAGCAAGCATGTTGTTGTTTTATTTATTATTTAGCGTTTGATATTGCAGCAACCGGCAGTCTTATTGTTGTTATAGTAATCATTTAGCGTTTGATATTGTAGTGACGGCCAAGCATGTTGTTGTTATATTTATTATTCAGCATTTGATATTGCAGCAACCTGCAAGCATGTTGTTGTTATATTAATTATTTAGCGTTTAATATTTGCAGCAATGGGCAAGCACCATTTGATATTGCAACAACCGGCAATCATGTTGTTGTTATATCAATCATTTAACGTTTGATATTGCAGCAACCGGCAAACATGTTGTTGCTATATCAATCATAAAGCGTGTGATATTGCAGCAACTGGCAAGCATGTTGTTGTTATATTTATTATTGACCGTTGGAAATTGCAGCGACAAGCAATTATATTGTTGTTATATTTATTATTTAGCGTTTGATATTGCAGCAACCGGCAGTCATGTTGTTGTTCTATTAATCATTAAGCTTTTGATATTGCAGCAACCGGCAGTCATATTGTTGTTATATTAATCATTTAGCGTTTGATATTGTAGTGACCGCCAAGCATGTTGTTGTTATATTTATTATTGACCGTTTTAAATTGCAGCGACAGGCAATTATATTGTTGTTATATTCATTATTTAGCTTTTGATATTGCAGCAACCGTCATGTTGTTGTTCTATTAATCAATAAGCGTTTGATATTGCAGCAACCGGCATTCATATTGTTGTTATATCAATCATTTAGTGTTTGGTATTGCAGCAACCGGCAAGCATGTTTTGTTATATTTATTATTAAGCGTTTGATATTGCAGCAACCGTCAAGCATATTGTTGTTATATTAATCATTTAGCGTTTGATATTACAGCAACTGGCAAGGATGTTGTTGTTAAACTTATTTTTTCGCGTGTACTATTGTAGCAACCTACAAGTATGTTGTTGTTAGATTTATTATTAAGCGTTTGATACTGCAGCAACCGGCAAGTATGTAGTTGTATATTTATGATTGATGAATAGGATAAACACATTACAAGTTAAATTTGACAAACACATTACAGGTAAAATATGACAAACACATTACAGGTTCAATTTGACAAACACATTTAATTTACAGGTTAATTGTTACAAGCACATTACATGTTAAATATAACAAACACATTACTAGTTAAATGTGACAGACACATTACAGGGTAAATGTATCAAACACATTACAGGTTAAGCGTGACAAACACATTACAGGTTAAATGTTTCCAACACATTACAGGTTGAATGTGTCAAACACATTACAGGTTGAATGTGACAAGCACATTACAGGTTAAGCGTGACAAACACATTACAGGTTTAATGTGTCAAGTACATTACAGGTTAAATGTGAAAACACATTACAGGTTAAATGTATCAAACACATTACAGGTTAAATGTGACAAACACATTACAGGTTAAGCATGACAAACAAATTACAGGTTGAATGTGACAAACACATTACAGGTTAAGCGTGACAAAACCATTGCAGGTTAAATGTGACAAACACATTACAGGTTAAACGTGACAAAACCATTATAGGTTAAATGTATCCAACACATTACAGGTTAAGCGTAACAAACACATTACAGGTTAAATGTGTCAAGCACATTACAGGTTAATTGTGACAAACACATTACAGGTTGAATGTGACAAACACATTACAGGTTAAACGTGACAAAACCATTACAGGTTAAATGTGACAAACAATGATTTATGTATTTTGTTTTCAAGAATGTAAGCCTTTCCTAGAGGTAAACAACGGCAAGGTACTCGGAAACAATTACGGTGTAGGGTCAAAGGCGGCGGTTGTTTGTGACTATGGCTACGCTGTACTAGGGGACCGTACTTTAACATGCCTGAGATCCAATGGAACGGTAGAATGGGATAAAAAATTACCGGAATGTGTTAAAGGTAAGCATGTAAATATATTACAAGAAATACAAACATTTATTAAGCAGAAAGTTTGATAAACATTTTTCAAAATATAATACGTAATGAAATATACATTATATGAATATAAGAGTTTTGAGTTTTTATAAACAGGTCGGACAAATTGAAAATACATAGACGTAGCATTGAAAAGTCATAACTCACAAAACTATCTAAGAAATAAATATAAATATAATCAGCATAAAAAGCATAATATGTCAGCACAGACGCACGCACGCATGCATACTTCAAACATAAAGACACTTTTTTTCTATTGATTTATTTTTTTCTGTTTCATTTTTAAGTAAAACCAATACAATTTATTTCTCTGCAAGCAGGGCAAAACACAAACATATATATTATTTGTAAAAGAAGAAAATTGTAGTAATTGCTAAATAACTTGTTCAAACTTAATATTCGTGTTGTTAAATTGTACATATATGGTATTTAATTTTATGTTTATGTTGTTCGTTTTGCGTTCGTATTGTTAAACTTAGAACACATTTTTTTAAAAAAGAACTTACAACAAACATACAAAAGTACAACACAAACATATAAAATTAACGAATATATATCTAAATCAATCAAGAAGAATAAAAAATAAGAATATGAATATAATAGAACGTTGAACAACACGAATTATTATAATAAAAGAAAAACATAGCTTAATTACAACTGTGGGCAAAATGTTATTCTATTGCATTATGGGATATACTTTGTTAGTACGTCGTTGACTGGTTATGCCCAAAAAACATCACAAAGTATTACGGACATTCAATTACAATTTATAATATGTTCTTGTGCTCAGAACAAGTCCGTTTTTACTAACCTGAAGCGAGATCGAATATCGCTCCGCCCACTAGCCACGTGACAGCCTTTGTCCAGGTAAATACAATGTAGTATTTACTTAAATATATTTAATCAGTTCGTCTTAGAAACATGTCGGAGTAGTAACCAATATCGATCGCTGATTGGATAATCAAATTGTTTGATTGACAGCCCGCTGCAGGCCAATTGCGATTAAGGTGAAATTGATACCTAACGCATGCAAACTAAACTCAGATGCAGCGAGGGCGTTTTCACGACAATGACTCGTCTCCATGTAATAAAAAAAATAATCAAATGAATTGTAGAAAACAATATCGCATTTGGTCACTATTTAACGATTAATCGGACCAGGAACAAATAGGGCATGGAATCTCGAAAAAGATAATTATTTATTGACACGTTACATAGTTATATGTATGCGGTAAGATCATTTACACGTTACATAGATATATGTATGCGGTACGATCATTTACATGTTACATATTTATATGTCATGTTACATATTTGTATGTCAGCGAGGTAAAATCATTTACACGTTACATAGTTGTTTGTCTGCGGTAAGATCATTTACATGTTATATATTTAGATGTCAAGTAACATATTTGTATGTATGCAAGGTAAGATCGTTTACACGTTACATAGTTATATGTATGCAGTAAGATCATTTAAATGTTACATATTTATATGTCATGTTACATATTTGTATATATGCAAGTTAAGATCATTTACACGTTACATAGTTATATGTATGCGGTAAGATCATTTACATGTTACATAATTATATCTCATGTTACATATATGTATGTATGCGAGGTAAGATCGTTTACACGTTTCATAGTTATATGTATGCGGTAAGATCATTTACATGTTACATGTTTATATGTCATGTTACATATTTGTATGTATGAGAGGTAAGATCATTTACACGTTACATAGTAATATGTATGCAGTAAGATCATTTACATGTTATATATCTTTATGTCATGTTATATATTTGTATATATGTGAGTTAATATCGTTTACATGTTACATATTTATATGTCATGTTACATATTTGGATGTATGCGGTATATGTATGCCCCGTAAGATCATTTACGTGTTATATATTTACATGTTTGCGAGGTAAGATCATTAACATGTTACATATTTATATGTATGCCCGGTAAGATTATTACATATTTATATGTATGCCCGGTAAGATAATTTACATGTTACATATGTATATGTATGCCCGGTAAGATTATTTACATGTAACATATTTATATGTGTGCGAGGTAAGACCATTTGCTTATTCAAATTTATATGTATGTCCGGTAAGATCATTTGCATGTTACATATGTATATGTATGCCCGGTAAGATCATTTACATGTTACATATTTATATGTATGCCAGGTAAGATCGTTTCCATGTTATATATTTTTTGTATGCCATGGTAAGATCATTTACATGTTATATATTTTTATGTATGCCCGGTAAGATCATTTGCATGTTACATATTTTTATGAATGCCCTGTAAGATCATTATTATATTACATATCTTTTTGTATGCCCAGTTAGATCATTTACATGTTACATATTTATATGTATGGCAGGTAAGATCATTTACATGTTGCATATTTATATGTATGTCCTGTAAGATTATTTACATTTCACATATTCATATGTATTTCCGGTAAGATCTTTAACATGTTACATGTTGATATGTAAGCCCGGTAAGATCATTAACATGTTATATATTTATATGTATGACAGGTAAAAATAATTTTCATGTTTCATATTTGTATTTATGCCCGGTAAAACCATTAACACGATACATATTTATATGTATGCCCGGTAAGATCATTTACATGTTACATATTTATATGTATGCCTTATTACAAGGGGCGCTCGGTAATCTTAATTAATTACTAGCCATCACATTTTAGGAAACAAATATAACCACATGAATATTAATTGAAAATTTAAATACATCAAAACTACCTGTTGAAAAAACTGCATTTCTCTTTGGGTTTGGACAGGAACATAATTCCTGGTAATGACGAGTCATTCCCTCAGTTATAATTATGTTTTATTACTACTTCTACTACTGCTGCTACTGCTGCTGATGCTGCTGCTGGTACTACTACTATTACCACTACTTCTAAAAGTTTTATTATTTCTACTGCTACTACTACTACTTCCACAACTTCTACTACTACTACTACTACTACTACTTCTACTACTTTTTCTAAAACTCTTATTATTTCTTCTACTGCTACTGCTTCTACTACTACTACTTTAACTTCTACTACTTCTACTGCTCCTACTACTAATAATACTTCTATTACTACTACTTCTACTACTACTACTACTTCTACTAATACAATACTACTTCAATGTATATGTTACAGTATACATACATATTTGTTTCGATAAGGAAATTTATAAAAAGCATATAATAGTATATTATATTATCTAAATGGGATATAGAGAAAAACCAAATGACCATGTACTTGAATTAACAGACTATGGACCACCTCCAGACTATCCTAACGCAGCCGTACAAGAAGGCACCACATATAGTGGTTCCATCCGAAACTATACGTGTACCGCAAACTATACGGCAAATCGTACCAACGGCGTAAATCAAACCTTTCAAACCGAGGGCGTAATGCAAACCGAGGGCGTAATGCAAACCGACGGCGTAATGCAAACCGTAGGTGAGCCAACAGGAACATGGGAATATCCGTCACTGAGGTGCTTGCGAGGTAAGTTGCACATTAAATGAAATGATCACTGAGGATGGGTGGGGGCTAATAAAAGTTTAATAATGATTATAATAATAATCATTATGATAAAATAACTACTTTTATACTACTCCTACAAAAACAACAACAACATACTACCTACTACTACTATTACTACTACATCCACTTTTACTACTACTACTACAACTACTTCTTTACTACACTACTATTACCACTGCTACTACTGCTTTTACTACTACTAATACTACTACTGTTACTACTTATTCTACTACTACTTCAACTACTTCTACTGCTATTACCACTACAACAACAACTACCACTACTTCCACTACTACATGTACTGTTACTACTACTACTATTGCTTCTACTACTACTTCTTCTTTACTACACTACTTTTACTACTACTACTACTACTACTACATATACTTTTACTACTACTTCTATTTCTTAATAACACTACTATGTACTGTTACTACTACTACTACTACTTCTACTACTACTTCTACTACTACCACCATCACCACTACTAATACAAATGTTACTACTACTACTACTACTACTACTACTACTACTATTACTACAACTACTGCTACTGCTACTACTACTACTTTTATTACTTTTACACTATTACTGCTACTACATCAATACTACAACTACTACTACTACTACTTCTTATAATACTACTTCTATTACTACTACTGTTACTTCTACTACTACTGCTATTACTACCACTACAACTACTTCTTTTACCACTGCTACTACTACAACTACTACTACTACTTCTTCCTTTACTACTACTACTTCTTCTTTTATCACTACTACCACTACTACTACTTCTTTTACCACTACTACTACTTCTTTTACTACTATTACTTCTTTTACTACAACTACTTCTTTTATCACACTTACAACTTCTTTTACCACTACTACTACTTCTACTACAACTACTATTACTACAACTTCTACTTCTAGGAGTACTGCTGCTTCTACCACTAATTATAATACTATTGATAATAATGATAATGATATTTATAATGGTAATAATAATTATGGTTCTACTACTTATACTTCTGGTACTTCTACTACTACTAATAATAACCATAACAAAAGTGATGATAAAGCAATAACGGTCATAATAAAAAAAGATAATGATAGTAATATAATAAATAATAATAATAATGATAATAATACAAACTATAATGATAATAAATATAATAATACTTATTTAAATGATAATAATAAAAATTAATGATAATGATGATAATAAGAATAATAAAACTTTTTCATGTACACATCACTTTCTACTATTATTACAAATTTTTATACGTCTTCTATTAATCAATCTTAATATAATAAATGATTCATATTTAACAAATATACTCATTCTGGCGTTGTTTCTATTTTTAAATGGTTCTAAAATTACTGAAATAGTTTAAGGATTATACTTTACTACTTCTACTTAATACAATCTGGAATATATGCATCTTCTTCACGTTATATGTCCCCATTCTAACAAAGCAATGCAATAAACACGTTTTTAAGATATAATCTGAATATGTTAAACTTAAGCTCTAGACGCTATTGTCTATAAATATATACATACTTTTTGGAGTAGTTATCTAATATTTGGTATTTTGTTTAATATGTAAACATAATGCAAATATTGATAAAAAATGTCAACTAAATGTAGAAGGATGTGCATACAGATATTGTTAAAATACTGAGACTCTATTTACGATTAATTCGTTCGTCTGCATACTTCAAGTGTTATGTAGGTTTCAAATTCCAGGAGTATAATTTTTGATTTGTGATATCAAATGTAACTACAAAAATAGTTATTCATCGTGACGGATTCTCGTTCTGAACCTCAAACTCATGTAAGATTCTTATATGAGAAAATATGTGTGAAATCTACAAACTCAATACCACCCATTTAAAATCCCTTCTATCCCAAAATAAGCAAAACGAATCCAAATACAAACGAAACAAAATCTAAACAAAAAAACAACAAAAAAGAAACCGAACAACAACAACAACAACAACAATAAAATAATTCGATTAGATGAGATACAAAATTTAATTTATAATCGATTATTATACTGTAACAGAAAACATTTGCTATGTATAGCTGTGGGCCGACATAAGCATAACTGACCTGAAGCTGGGTGTCAAAGAAGTCGATAATCCAATTTGCGATCGATTATGGGTCCAGTAGGTCACATTCCTTACACAAGCTTACGATCTCTAAGTAAACACTACATTATATTTACTTGAACAAACAAATTCACAAAACCAGTGAGCAGAGTGACATTCGTTCTTGCGTCAGGCAAGTACGAACACAATGTCACAATTTTATATTTAAATTGAGCACACTATTTGAGTTTAAGTAAAATAGCAGACTTAAGTATTTTCGAGAAACCGGGCCAAGGCCCTATATGAATTTTATTCGGCTAAAATCACTGTTCTGCAGAAATATACAGCAACGGTAATTGCAAATGGGTTTCTGTACCTTGCTTAGTTAACCTAGCTTAAGCGAATTTTAAAAAAAAAAAAAACATATTAAAAAGAATGAACTTCAAAATTAGCATTTTTAACCCAAACATAAATTTAGGTGAAAAAACTGTTATTTCTTAAATATACGCTTATACTATATAATGTCAATTGCAAATAACTATTTTGGTGATTTTTTATTTAATAAATTACATGCTCCTTAAATTATATTGTGGAGTGTATGGCAAAATATGCACCTACGTCACCGGCAGGGAATTACAAAGTCGTTAAAAGGAAACGGTGTCCAGTGGCTGACTAATATATATTTTGCAAATATCAATTTGACTAGTTAAGGGTCATACGAATACATAATCAGATATTCGATCAGCGCAAAATTCCAGCAGGATCATAAAAACTGCATTATTTATATGACATTGTAATACGACAGGCGATCCAAATTTAATGAGATTTTGGCTCTAAAAGATGTAAATCAATTGTTGGGGGATGTTGATTCAATACACCTGCAAATTCTCAGTTTAATCTGATTATAATTGACCGAGATTATTAGTGTTGAATTATACACACTCGTGTGCAGTGGCTATGCTTCAATGTCATAATGAAACTTGAAGAATAATCAGAAAGAAGGCCTTACATTAAAGCCCGAGTTTCGTTATGAGTTATCGCCGAAAGAGATTTATTCTGAATTGTGTCTTATTCATGATAGTTCTATCGTAACATTAAGAACAGCTTTTTGTTGGGTTAAGCAATTTATTGGGGATCAGTAAAGCCTTCAAGAAAAAAAAACACCCAGGTAGGCATGTTGTTCCACCAACAAAGGCAAACATTGGTGCTGTTAGAGCTATGATAGAAGAAGATGGACGGTATTTTGTTTTCAAGATAACTTATGGTCTTGGCATTTCAGTAGGCATCGTATATCGTAGTGGGAGCGGGAGGGGTTGTATGGGGGAATATACAAGTTATGTTCACCTGAAACCTTAATGAGCCGTTCTATAGCCGTTCTATATTGTGAAAAATATTCCAAAACCCAGATAATCGAAATTACAAAGTGATATTATACACTTCTAAATAATACATATCATAATTTATTAAATATAAAAAAATGAAATACAGGTACATCTATTTTAGAGAATGTAGATCTAAAACTTCTGCAAACAATACTTTGTCTTATAGCAACCAGTCATAGTATTACTACATGTTCTTCTGCTGCACTTTACTGCCTTTCTTACATTTTTTATTAACAAAGTTAAGATGAATCAATATTGTCAGTGTTTTCTCATATAATTAATCCAAGAAATTGATTGATTGATTGAATATATAGCGTTATTTTTATGCTATCGAGGGCTAACAGACGATCAGTAAACGTAACCACTGTTGCCGGGGATCCTGAAAGGTTAGCCAGTACTCGAGCACACCCCATCTTCGCAAATAACTGGTAACTGATAACTTTCCAACTTGAATTAGCGGTGAGAGACGAATGATAATGAGACACAATGTCGTATATTAATCATCAGAGACTGTTGCCGGCCGGGGATTCAAACTCACGACGCCTGGATTAATAGTCAGATGCGTAACCAACTAAGCTTATCAGGCCCGACATTTTCAAGCAAGTAATCCATTGAATATATGAAATGCAAGATTGCAGAATCTTAGGTAGGTGACTGACCCCAGCAGCAAAAAAAAAACAGGTCTACACAAAAAATTTTTTATTTTATTGATAAATATATTTCAATTCAGATGCGGACTAAAATTATTGTCATTTCTATAGATTTCAAAGTAAAGTTTTTACTATGATATATTTATACCTCAGGTTATAATTCTTAACATTTTGATTGTTTATTTATACAGATATCACAAAATTAATTGAACGTATAACAATTGTATAACTTTGTGTGTCTCAAAACAACAGCTACCGTATTCCCCTATATAATATTTTTTTTTTGAAGTGCTGTCAGCAGGAAAGTTCTAATTGTAATGCTTCATTGCTAAATTAATTATTTATCCAACACAATATTATTCGTAAATCTCTTAAACATATTTTTTTTGTTGACTCTTGAAAATCGCATGATGATGTTTAATGTTGTTTATTTTTGGGAATACGGTATTGAGGGATCAATGTCTCCTGGTGTGCCTTTAATTGTAGTGAAGAAACATGTGAAGTTATAGGGATGTTTTGTATGTGTATAGTAATTATGAATGGGGTTTTACGCCATTTTCAACACTTTTCAGGTTATATATGGCATATCCAGTTTTGCTGGAGGAGGAAGACCTCAGACTGTGTCAGACAAAATAGAACCACCATCCATCCACTAGTAACTGGAAATCTTTCTCACATTAAGTTTTTGGAGTGAGCAGGGCTCGAACCTACGACCTTATCGATGAGAGGTAAGTGATCTTGAGACGGTGCCTTAGACTACTCGGCCACAGAGGACCCTACGTAATTATGAACTGACTAGTGGTTAACTACATATTTTAGCACGAGTGCTGAAATGCTCACCTTGTATTAAAGCTTCCATATCATCAAGCACCAGTACTATAAACAACCATGAAAATGTGAACTAATTTCACAGTATAGTCTTTCTGGTCAGAGATAATTCCACTGATGTCAGGCATCATATTTTTACAAAAATGTGAGCATACAATAGGTGGCAAGCTCTTGTAAGTTTTTAATATTCTTAGCTTGCCATTTATGGAAGTTAAATATGGCTGAAACACAGACTTAAATATTTTTAAAAACTATTTTAGCTATGGTTAAGTATTTAAATCAATGATGTAAGTCAACCTATGAGTTAGAATTCCAGAGATTGTATCGGTGTTAGTTGTCCATTTTACCTGACCCACAAAGCCAAATGAAATCCTTACCCTGTCCCCCCACCCCAAAAAAGATTGTCCCACCCCATCATTGTTTTATATTCTTTGTATGAATATATTATATTATATTCTTTTAAAAAACTTAGTGAGTTGGGTTATATGATAATAGATTTAGTAGTCTTAAAATAATAATAATTAAGTGTGTGGGTGGGGTATAGTATATACTAAACACCAGTTGAATAGATACTGTGGACTGTAGAACACGATCGCCTATTGACAAATGACAACATACAGCCATATTATTCCGATATGCCTCGAAGTTGGCCACACAATGTTCATTTATGGTTTGTAAGATGGAGAGTTTACAGTACGGGGTGATTGTTGACACACTCTTAATATTCAAGTTTTTCAACTGCTCATCCGTCATCGGCTACCTTGCCGGTGATGGCCAGAGAGTATCGGCATAGACAAATGTGTGTTTCAACGATGAATGTATCTGACAAAAAAGGAATAATTAAATCAAAATTAGATCTTCAATATATCTATTGAGAAATACACGAACCTTGCAGGTTTCCAGTCGTTAGTCATATTTTGAATCCTATAGTATGAGCGTAGAGCAGAATTTATAAAAAATATATATTCGATCCGAATAGGCTCCATGTTTGCGTAAGCAGTGATAATTAAACATCTGAAAATCCAACTTGTCAAATAAGCGTGTAAATAAACGTACACATTGACATCAGCCGCTCCATTGCATCACCTTGTGTAAACGCAGACCACACTTTTGGAGTTTTTTCGAGTGAAATTTCGATATTTCTGTTTCGTGAAACAGGATTTGAGGAAATCTCAATCTATTTCTGAAAAATCTCAGATTTGAGTTTGAGGACGGACTTGAGAAGTTTAGTGAAACCGGGACCAGATCTTCTGTTAAGAAAACGTTATTATATTAAAAATCAACACACTCGAATGTAGAAGTTTCGGTAGAATCAGTCTCTTTTTTTTTTAAACTTAAATCACCCCTCGATATTTAGATTGATAAAATGCATTTTTCAAATTAAATTTTCTTTATTTTAATCTGGTTTACAAGACTGTCATCCAGTTTTATTGCTGGACGACGGCCTCAAGATCAATTTGAGTAGATAGAACTTCTAACTGGCGAGTTTTCTCACATAAAGTTTTTTTGACTGAGGTAAGTGTTATTGAGACTGCACATTAAATCATCCGGCCACGGAGGAACCTTATGAATTTCAATACTCGTAAGATAAACAAAACATAACTTACATGTAACAATACTTTAGTAATTCAATGTTTAATGCATGTTACATTTGTATATATCTACAGATGCTACAGTAGGATCAGAGTGCCGTCCAGGAAAAGATTGTTTCGGCGTAAACACAGTGTGTATAAAAATGGGGAGAACAGAAGAAAACAATATGAAGGGAATGTGCTTCTGTAATTCCACCCACTACTTCAACTCAACACTGAAAAAGTGCATTCAGAGTAAATATTTGATCCTTATTAACACGTATGCCGTGCCGCTATGGTAACTTGTATATATTCAGTCTTTTAACATTAGCATATCCATTATTTAAGTAGGTTGCCCTTTAGTGTGGTTTACTTTTATATCTAGTAGCATGTCCGTTTTCTTTTATATTTTATAAGCATTAATGTGTAATAACAAGGTGAAATAGACCGGGACATCAATCGATATCATACATATAGTTGCGGTCTATACCATACAGAAACAAGAAAATGTAGTGAATTCATACCCTCCTCTCACAAGGGCCATGTACTGAGTATGAACTGCCTGTGGATGTGGGCAGTGTAACACCCAATTATTATGCATCAAATGTAAATAAAAAATATTGTAATGTTAAAAAAACTATCTTGTGGGTGAAATAAAATCAAGGCGAAGGTTAACAGGTTAATAATAACAGAAGAAACAGATGAGCAAGAAGTTTGGCAGGATGTGTGTGTGTGTGTGTGTGTGTGTGTGTGTGTGTGTGCGTGTGTGTGTGTTGTGTGTGTGTGTGTGGTGGGGGGAAGGGTTGGTGGTATTGATATGATATAATATCAGAAATGCGAAAGGAGATGGAAGGTCGAAATAGAAGGGGGGAGATCGATATATAACCCAAGTGACCTTCAAGTTGACCTTTAAATTATACCTGTTATTTGTTTACAAATAGAATACTAGTCATAATGCTGTGTTTGATAGACAAGTGTTTTATCACATAATTACCGTAGCTGGAGTGTACTAAACACGTAGCATATTTTTTATATAAAAAATCCTCGTCGTTTTGCGTCTTTATTAAGTAATCGGTTTACTTCATAATGACGAAAAACGACGACCCTACCACGCGCCCCATACATACACTATTGGACATCTAGTGCGTGTCCCCATCTTTGACGCATCATCCAATTCTGACAAAGACGCATTTCTTAACCTGGCATAAAATAACTTCCGATTCATCGCTTGGTGTTTTGTCGGTTTAAGTCGGCTCCTGTACGTTATATTCCGAGTTATTTTCTGACTTGCCCAAACATTTAAATGAAGTCAATTTGTCATGATCAAATGCAGTTTGAGACTTTAAGTCGTGCGATGACTGACGTAAAGTTATATACCATTTTTTTCTCGTTCCTTTTGGCGACCAGGAAAATATATGATAAAAGAAACCATTTTCTTAAGTTTTGTGACCAAAACAATATTACATTCGTGCTCATTGATTCTTTTAATTATCAATCTCGTTAGTAAAATTAATGCTCGGCAACGCATAGGTTCTTTTCCCCCAACAAATTGTAACATATTCAATAATAAAAGAACACTCATATAAGATGCTCTATCTATCATTGCTAACTGGCGGTGTGAGAGGAACCACGTGGGCCACACGGATGTGTTCATAGTAAACTATGTATGAAATGCGCGTATTATACGACTAACAAGGTTTGCTTTGTGTATATTTACTTTCAACATTTCTTATATTGCTTTTGTTTTATTTTCAGATTGCACTACTATCTCCGACACATTTAAAAACATTCCTAACACCAAGTTTTTACAACATATATTTGTAATTGGTAATTCTAAACATATTTCTCAAGAGTCATGCAATAAACAATGCGTCGACAGGGACGACTGTTTCTCATACAACTACAAAGCAGAAGGAAAAATATGTAAACTAGCTGGAGTTACAGAACAAATGATGACAGATGTCAATTCTACTTTATATGAAGATCAAGGCAATAGTGGTTTCACAACATATACCCGTGTCTGTGAGTAATAGGATGACACGTCTTCAAATGTTTTTAATATTATATTAACTTTCTATCATTATAATAAACAATAATAACATTGCTGCAAAATAGCTAGTGTTACACTACAAATGATGGCAGACGTCAATTCTACTATATTTAAACGCAATACAAATGTCATGTATAATGGCAAAATTACACTTCACACATATACATGTACACGTGTCTGTTGGTTACAGGATGGCATGTCTTTGTATGTATTTTATTTTATATTCAATTTATATCATTATGAAATTTAAACTCATAACGGTATGCCGTGTATAAGAAAAATGACAATGCATAACAGGAATATATTGAGAAAAATATTCTGCCATCATGTGTAAAATTGTGACTGTTTTATGATGCAACCAATTCATATCGTACCAGGTACCAATTTTACAAAATAGAACCACATTGTTGTTAGTATTAAATGTAATTTATAATGTATGTCAAACCGGGTACCAAACGAACAATAAAACACTGCTGAAAGTGTACTTTTTCCTAATGGAATAAATCAAATTAAGTAAAAATGTGTCTTTAGGTATATATATATTGTCAATTGTATAAACCGATGAAGTTGCTTAGATGTTTTTTATTAAATATGGTTACATGAATAATGAAATAAGACAATAGGAAAATAATTGGATCCCCAAAATGAGAACAAAAATAATTACATAAACTAGATAGAAGTTGCGGATTAAATCAGCAACCTTCTGTGCGAGTGCCCAGCACTCTATCCGCTACACTGTTTACCATTTGGTAACTCGTCCAAAATCGCTTCGGTATGTTTCGTTAAAATTTCCGACCATTCACGAAAACATCCCGCCATCAACAAGAATCTGTCGGAATTGCCATATTTGATGAAGTAAAAAAGACTTTAGAAATACGTAACAGGCTCTTATAAAACTGATAACGATGATTTTCATTCAATTAAGCAATTTTAAATATCTTAAATGGCGTTTATGTATTTACATGTACAGTCAAACCTGTCTTAAGCAGCCAGTCAAGGGAAGGAGCAAAATTGGCCTTTTAAGACAGGTTGTTGCTTAATACAGGTTGATTTACTCTGAAAGCATAGAACTGGGGAATAGAAAATATGGTTGCTTAATACAGGTGGCTGCTTAACAGAGGTGACCACTTACACAGGTTTTACTGTATGTACGAATTGGTGTATTTTATATGTTTGTATGGATCGTGTGTACCTAAATGAAAATTGAACTGATTGTCTTGTCTGCAAAGTGAAACATAGGTGCTCAATGTTTCGAGTATTCAGTCACACTATAGCCTTGTGCGTTTAAAACATTTTTCAAGACTTGCAATTAATTGTTTTCAAAGGCACATATATGTACCTGGTTATTTTAATGCTCTCATCTGCATAACAATATGTGTTTTGAGGGGTGAGACAACGACATTTGTGTAAAGTCATTTAAACATGATTTGAATAGTGCCTTATTTTTTTTAAATAGTTGACGTATCATGCTAAAATTTTCAAAATATGTCCCTTATACATTTATTTTAAATACAATAACACTATTGTGCATTGTATAATTGATATAAATATGTTATGGTAAAAGTCTACGGACTTTCTGATCCCCCCTCGTATTTGGTTATTTTAAATTCTCATCTATACATGTTATTTGAAAGCTTAAAACACAATAAATAACACAATAATGACTCTTTCACTATTATAATTGTATTGTCATGGATTCATGGTGACTCGGAAATAAAAAATAATTCATTTAAGCTAATGCACGCGAACTTTTGTCTCAATTACACGTGTTGTAAAGTTATAAATATTTGATTGTTTTGTTATTTGTCGTATATATTGTGACTGGGAATTAATCGATAGCTTGATTTATAGCATGCATGGGAATGTAAGCTTTGTTTACTGAGCCTTTTTTCTTCGACAATGGGAATTAATGTAAAGGAACACATATCTGACGGTTTTATATGGTGACTAGGAAATAAACAATTATTATTTTACATGATACACTGAGAGACTTTAAAACGCAGAACTCCAACGGGGCATGTCTTGGATGAGTTTGGTAGACGCATTAACGCTCGTCCATCACGGCCGAGAAACGTTAATAAGCTTTCTCACGCCTTTGGTCAAGAGTGCATCAACATTTCTCAACACTGTATTGCAAATATTGTGGTTTCAACGAGGTGGTTATGTGTTGCCTGCATTACTGTAAACGGTAGTGACACCCGCTACTAATTGTAATGTTAGTGATGTAGAGTATCACTGTTTAAAGCGTGAATCCTCAGGGAATTGAAAATATTTTCCAATAAAATTCACACACTTTATTAGGCCTATATATATGTTTATTGCTGCCATTGTTTTATTAAAATTAATAAATACAAAACCTGTTTATTTTTACGAAATCTGACTTGCGTTTTTAAAGTCCCTCAATGTACATGTGATCGTTATACTTGTATTTTATATAAAGTCGCTCCTAAACTAATTTGTAGAATGATGTGTTACAAATTGTGATTCTGTAATAAACAAATAATGAATTTATCTTAAGCATGCAAACGTCAGAAATGTGAATTGAACGTTTATATTAAGTCGTCCCACATGCATTCTACAAATACATTTGTAAAGACATGCACTTTTTTTTAATATGTTCGTGCTGTATAAATGATTAGACGAAAACTAAACGAAAACATATTGTGCATATATCTTAATGCTTTTGTGTTTTGGACACTTTTTCTCTCATACTTCAAATTGTGATTACCTAAATGTTTAATGGGTGCGTGCTGTACGAATGGTGAGACGAAACTGAAGATAACTTGCACTTGTGCTTTGAATTTTTCTAACACTTCAAATTGTGATTATACTAGTTATACCTATTACCGCGAGTCTAAAACTTTGTCAACCATGTAAATAATGGCATTAATAATAAACAGTAATAATGTTACTTAAATGTGCTGAGTAATAAACAGTTACCGGTACGAAATTTAACAAAAGCCGTCGCTAACGGAAGTTGGAGCTTTGCGCATGTTTGGGATATTGTTATTATACGGGCATTCGTGGTAATAGGTATATCGCGGTATTGGGTATTCAAGGGATACATATTTTTTTTAATTTGTGTAGTCACTATGTTGTATGAATTTAACTTATACTTATGATAACTTATAGTATCTTATGCATTCGTTTATTGAATTTTTGTTTGAAGTCGTAACTATGTTAAGACATATACAGTCAAACCTGTCTTAAGCAGCCAGTCAAGGTTGTGAGCAAAAGTAGCCTATTAATACAGGTTGTTGCTTAATACAGGTTAATTTGCCCTGAAAGAATAGAAATAGGAAATAGTAAATGTGGCTGCTTAAGACAAGTGACGGCTTAATAGAGGTTAATACTTACACAGGTTTGACTGTATGTATATATATCAGGTTATTTCTAAATGTTCAAATTTGTATCGAAATTGTCCCTATAACAGCTGGCTCTATTTCAATAAGTAAACCATCTGGCTGAAAGTGGAAGTTTTTTTTTTCTAAATAAGACCGTAATATCTCAATGATTGACCAGGATTTCCTTGCGAAATATTGTAAATCGTATAATAGTCCACACACAGTTAAAGCAAATTTAAGTCAGTTGAATATTGTTAAAGGTTATCACCTTAATGAGAGACACACTACTGATAGAGTCTTTGAAGTTGATCAATTCCTTAAATTAAATTAAATTTTGTTACCGTATGTTATCTTTTTTAGGTTAACATATAGTGTTATAGAGAGCTGTATGACTCGAAATTATATACACATTTTGTTAAATTCGAGAAAATAGTTACTGCTCACGTGGTGGGCTTTAGGTTGGATTCCTTCCTCAGTCGGTAGAATCCCAACATATAAAACCAAACATTTGTTCGAACGAAATCGTAAGTTATTAAAAACAGTTCTGCGCTTGTGTCAAGGCCTATTTCAGTCAAATCAATTTGCATTATTTCAGATAATTCTCAATTGAAGGGATCCTCTGCAGTCGAGTGGTATTTTTTCCAGACAAAGTTCATTTTTAGACAGTTCGGATTAATTGTAAAACACATGTTTTATTTTTAGTAATATAGTATTTTTCATTAGATGATTGAACTATATCATTGAATAATACTTGATTAAAATAAAATTGAATTGATATAAACTTATAAAATATTAAATTATTGTATAGAACTAATATAGGATCATCTCTGCAACATAATCAGTTAAATTATTTCGCTGTTCGATGAATTCTAACTTTATATTACATAAACATAGTTTGTCCATCTGTTTATATATATATAATGCGTATGTTTTATGTGTTTACAACATCCAGTACTTGTGCTAAGCATTGGGCTTGTCTTGCAATCGAGCTTAAATAAATAATTATACATAAACAATTCGAAATGCAGAAAAATAGACTCTGCCGCAGACTAACATATCGAGGTTTTAATTTGATAAGTAAGTTAGTAAAAAAGTAAGTGAGTAAGTAAATTATTTATCTATTTAGGTAGACTTATTTGACAGAGTCAAGTTTTTTTGAGACTCTCAATGAACATTCTACAAAAGACAGGCCAAGAAAAATAAACATAAATGTCCAGGATAACAATCGAACGACTAAATTATCGAAATGAGTAGCGAGCTAAACAAGTCTTATTGAAAAATAAAGAAAGTACTTCTTTTGTTGTAATTTTTATGATATGTATAATAATGCATTTATATTTTTATTAGACGTTAAAACTTTTGTATTTATTGAATAGTAATTATCTTGAAAAAGTTGAACTGATACAAACCAGTAAAAGGTTAGATGACTTTACGGAACTAAAATATATTCACGTTCAACATGAAATTGAATCTACATTTAGGTAAAGATAATGTGAAGTGTATAACGTCCGTGCCTTCATATTGGTGATATCTCGACAAAGTATAACGTCCGTACCTTGGTATTGACGATATCTCGACAAAGTATAACGTCCGTACCTTGGTATTGGCGATATCCCGACAAAGTATAACGTCCGTTCCTTGGTACTTGCGATAGCTCGACAAAGTATAACGTCCGTACCTTGGTATTGGCGATATCCCGACAACGTTTAACGTCCGTTCCTTGGTACTTGCGATAGCTCGACAAAGTATAACGTCCGTACCTTGGTATTGGCGATTTTCCGACAAAGTATATCGTGCGAACCTTGGTATTGGCGATATCCCGACAAAGTATAACGTCCGTTCCTTGGTATTTGCGATATCTCGACAAAGTATAACGTCCGTACCTTGTTATTGGCAATATCTCAACAAAGTATAACATCCGTACCATGGTACTGGCGATATCTCGACAAAGTATAACGTCCGTGCCTTGGTAATGGCGATATCTCGACAAAGTATAACGTCCGTTCTTTGGTACTGGCTATATCTTGATAAAGTATAACGTCCGCTCCTTGGTATTGGCGATATCTCGACATAGTATAACGTCCGTTCTTTGGTACTTGCGATATCTCGACAAAGTATAACGTCCGTTCCTTGGTACTTGTGATATCTCGACAAAGTATAACGTCCGTTCTTCGGTATTGGCGTTATCTCAACAAACGATAACGTCCGTACCTTGGTTTTTGAGATGTCTCGACAAATTAATCAGTTAAAAATAGTGTGATGTTACATGCATTTTAAACTTAACGTACGTGAACATATTTTGTCCATCTGTTTATATGTATATAATGTGTATGTTTTATGTGTTTACAACATCCAGTACTTGTGCTAAGCATTGGGCTTGTCTTGCAATCGAACTTAAATAAATAATTATACATAAACAATTCGACATGCAGAAAAATAGACTCTGCCACAGACTAACATATTGAGGTTTTAATTTGATAAGTAAGTTAGTAAATAAGTAAGTGAGTAAGTAAATTATTTTCTATTTAGGTAGACTTAATTGACAGAGTCAAGTTTTTTTGAGACTCTCAATGAACATTCTACAAAAGACAGGCCAAACAAAATAAACATAAATGTCCAGGATAACAATCGAACGACTAAATTATCGAAATGAGTAGCGAGCTAAACAAGTCTAATTGAGAAATAAAGAAAGTACTTCTTTTGTTGTAATTTTTATGATATGTATAATAATGCATTTATATTTTTATTAGACGTTTAAACTTTTGTATTTATTGAATAGTAATTATCTTGAAAAAGTTGAACTGATACAAACCAGTAAAAGGTTAGATGACTTTACGGAACTAAAATATATTCACGTTCAACATGAAATTGAACCTACAAGGAAAACATACGGTTAGATAAAGATAATATGAAGTGTATAACGTTCGTGCCTTCGTATTGGTGATATCTCGACAAAGTATAACGTCCGTACCTTGGTATTGGCGATATCTCGACAAAGTATAACGTCCGTACCTTGGTATTGGCGATTTTCCGACAAAGTATAACGTCCGTTCCTAAGTACTTGTGATATCTCGACAAAGTATAACGTCCGTACCTTGGTATTGGCGATATCTCGACAAAGTATAACGTCCGTGCCTTGGTATTGGTGATATCTCGACAAAGTATAACATCCGTTCCTTGGTACTGGCGATATCTCGACAAAGTATAACGTCCGTTCTTTGGTACTTGCGATATCTCGACAAAGTATAACGTCCGTTCCTTGGTATTGGCGATATCTCGACAAAGTATAACGTCCGGTCCTTGGTATTGGCGATATCTCGACAAAGTATAACGTCCGTTCTTTGGTACTTGCGATATCTCGACAAAGTATAACGTCCGTTCCTTGGTACTTGTGATATCTAGACAAAGTATAACGTCCGTTCTTCGGTATTGGCGTTATCTCAACAAATGATAACGTCCGTACCTTGGTTTTTTGAGATGTCTCGACAAATTAATCAGTAAAAAATAGTGTGCTGTTACATGCATTTTAAACTTAACGTACGTGAACAAATTTTGTCCATATGTCTCTATTGTGTATATTTTATATATTATATGTGCTACCAACATACACTACTGGTTCTACGTTCGTATTGATAAGCACTGAACTTGCCTTTCATTCGAGCTAAAATAAATAAGTATAAACAACTGACAAATACGACATTAGTCAAGTAGACTCTGTATCAAACGATTTGCGCGAAGAAGAATATTGAGTTTTTGATATATTGGTAATTGCCAACGAATTAACTATTGAAAACAGTAACTGCGATCTGGTAAAAGACATTTCAAATGTATTAAGAAATGGACGAAAATACTGGTTTTGTCAAACAAAGTTGTTTTGTATTGTGTTTTGTTTTTATTAATATCATGCTATTAAACGTTTGTTATTGTATAGTGTTTGTTTCAGAATTGATACAAACCTTTAAAAGGGTAATGCTTTTATGGAACGAAAATATGTTCATGTATAGTAAATGTTTGTTCCTAGAAGAAAATTGTTTAATAATAAAGGTTATATAAAACATATAACCTACGTTTGTATTGACAATGTCTCGACACAATACTATTTTGCCGTTGGGTTAATTTTTAATAAAATTCATGAACATATTTTGTCCATCTGTCTCTATGTATATATTTAATATAGTATATGTGTTTACATCAGCCAGTACTGGTTATAACCAGGAAACGGTGTCGAGAGCGACTCTCAAAAGCATTGAACCTGTTTTGTAATAGAGCTAAGAAAATGAAAGCATAAAAAGACGACGACATTTTAGGCAAATATACTATCTAACACTTATTAAGATGAGTTGCGGAAGGGAGCATATTAAGTTTTTAATTTGATAAACGCAATGAAAACAGTCATGTCATAAAATAAAACAGAATTCTACATGGTGAAAATAGAATAGTTACCTTATTGAAAACAGAAACTGTGAACTAATAAAAAAGAAAACTTCTTTATAAATAAAAGAACAGGCTTTTTATTTTTTGTCAAACAAAGCGCTTTCCTGCAAACCTCGATTTTTGCTTTAAAAGCACATGTATTATTATTAATATTGTATCATTATTATTATTATTACTAGATGTTTTAATTAATTAACAAATGTTAAATAACATTTTCGACTTAAAATATGTTCATGTTAAACGAGAAATTGCTCCTAGAATAAAAACATATGGTTAGATAAAGGTGCTAACATTGATGTTGCCGATGTCTCAACCAAATGATCAGTAAATATCTTTCGCTGTTTTATGATTCTTAAACATAAAATACATATTTTGTCGATCTCTCCACGTGTATCATTTTATATGTTATATGTGTTTTACAACATCCATTACTGATTTTACCCATGAAACGGTACTGAGAGCACTAAAGCAATCTACAAGCATACCTCACAATTGAGCTTAGACAAATTAGTACAAACAAAAACATACGAAACTGCGGGTAACACAGAATCCGTGTTACTACAGTACCTATAAGTATGAGATACACAGAGGAGCATATTAAACTACTAATATGTATTGAATGTAATACAAAGAGATGTGTCAATACAATAAGCAGACATTTACTTCATATCAATTAAACGTATTACCTACTTGACAACAGTTATTGTAAAGTATTTCGCTGTTTGATGAATTCGAATTTAAAAAAAACACATGAACATATTCTATCCGTTATATAGTATTTATTTTAAAACTTTATAAATTATGTGTATATATTTGCTGTGAATAAATATTTAATTGCTTTATATGTTGTTTGTATATTTTATATGTAATCCCATTAAAACAAGAAATGAAATAACATTCAAATAACCATGGCGGCCACCAGGCAGAATACGTTGCAATCGTAAAACACAGCCAACAGACAGACTATACAACATTAGAAATACACAGACACAAGACAGATGATACAACATTAGAAATACAAAGACACCAGACAGATGATACAATATTAGAAATACACAGACACCAAACAGATGATACAACATTAGAAATACTCAGTAACCAGACAGATTATACAACAATAGAAATACACAGACACTAGACGGATGATACAACATTTGAAATACACAGTCACCAGACAGATGATACAACATAAGAAATACATAGTCACCAGACAGATGAAACAACATTAGAAATACACAGACACCAGACAGACTATACAACAATAGAAATATTAAGTCATCAGACAAATGATACAACATCAGAAATACTCAGTAGCCAGAGGTGATGATACAGTATTAGAAATACTCAGTAACCAGACAGACTCTACAACAATAAAAATACACAGACACCAGACAGATGATTCAACAATAGAAATACACAGACACCAGACAGACTATACAACAATAGAAACACTCAGTCACCAGACAAATGATACAACATTACAAACACACAGACACCAGACAGATGATACAACATTAGAAATATCCAGTCATCAGACAGATTATACAACAATAGAAATACACATACACCAGACAGATGATACAACATTAAAAATACACAGACACCAGACAGATGATACAACATTAGAAATCAAAGATACCAGACAGATGATACAACATAAGCAAGACATAGACACCAGACAAAAAATAACACATTAGAAAGACATAACACATCCAACAGAAAGAAGAGAAAACATTACAAAGTCAGGACAATAAGCATTGGAAGATCACAGCCATCAAACCAGCACAACCTCAATCACTACATATAATAATTAGAACAAAACAAAAGAACAAACGCGGTGACAACAGAGCCCACCAACCTGAAAGGGTCATACCATACCCATCTCCATTTGGCAAAGTACTACATCTAAGGTTTGACCCGACCGAGAATCCTACCCTCGACATCTCAACATCTGTCATGAAAGGGGAACACCCTGTCATTGAATTCAGACGACGCTAATGGTCTATGCTGGATATATAAATATACGAGTATGTTTTTTTCACAATGACAATCACGATTTATGCATTTATACAATGTTGATTTGCTTACTTAATCAGAAACAGGCTCTATTAAAAATACTCTATAATAACCAAAAAACACAATAGCCACATTCACTAAAGTAAACTATAAACATTAATACACTTATAGTATAATTATAAAAGCAAATAACGGCACTTTAAAAACAAAACAGACACTAGCCAAGATGTACCAGAAAATACATAATAGACATAAAGAAAAAAATAAAAACGAAAACAATAAAACAATTGCTAACACTAGCAAAATATACCATAAAAGCACAAAAATACATTTTGAAAACACAGAAATAAACATTATAACAAAGACACAGTCATGCAAAACTATCTGAATTAACAAACATAAAATTATTTCATAATTTCCAAATGTTCGACCACTTGAGTTTATCAAATAATTAAACTACGAATATCTAAACGAAGTTTCAACTGTATGTTTTGTCAGGGGGCGTAATCATATGCTAAAGGATTCAGGAATTCGATAAAATGAGTTGTCGCCAATATATCAACATGCTCTGGTAATGGTTCGTTATTTCTATAAGACGACCAAAGACAACGTTAAATCATATTTTCAAAGCATGAGTTACAAGTCTATGGTCTTGTTGTTTTATTAGTAGTATTTCTGGATTCATAATAAGAGTTATTATATTAAATAATATGCTAGTTTGAAATATGCAACCTTAAAATACTATTGCATTATTATAAACAAAGACTTATTATGTCACTTAAATCAGATTAGTAATACCTGGATAGGAGTAGCAGTGTAGAAGTTTCTATCAAAATTCTAACATTTTATTTCGAAGTTTTATCCATGATTAATAGTTTTGGTCCCTAGTCTACAACGTATAATGCGATGTGTTCTAACTGACGTCTTGCCTATGTAGACATCAGTTTCATGATTACCTGATTATATTTGGTATGTTGAACGTTCATGAAATATGAATTTACACGTGCCACATGATAAGTAAAGCACAAAAAAGTTTAGTAAAACCCAACTCTTTACCTGATTAATATAACACAAATGATTAGCACATCATTTAAAGTGGCATTATATATATATATATATATATATTCAAACCATTATGATAAGGCTGACAATGTGTCAACCTGGCGGAAATATTGTTAACCGTTAAGACGTCGAGGTTGACAAAATTTCCGCAAAGGTTTACAATAATATTGTCTTCCTAATCAGGTTGTTTTTTTAGATTTATTTTTGTATACCCAACACAATATCTACTGTTTTGATACATAGTATAATTATATGTAAAATTACAAGTTTGTGCCCTTTACATCTTTTTACTTATCGGGAATCGGATCTATTTATAAACGATTGAAAGTAGTTAAAATAGTGAAACCCGCTGGAGCAAAGCTCAGTACAGTGACGCCATGTCATAAAGACAGCTACCCGCTGAAGCGATTAAGAATATGTTTGAGGAAAAAAGTAAGAACAGTAAACTGTTATCCATTGGCCTAATGGTTTAACATAATTCTTTGCAAGAAGTTAAATAAAATTTGATAAATGATGAATTTCATGTATTAAAACCGTATTGTACTAGAATTAATACATGATTGTTTAACGACATGTAAAATCATTATTGAAGAGCTTAAATATATCGAATTGAGTGAATTGTGAAAAACAATATGACTTATATTAGTCGTGTTTGGTGGATTTATTGAAAGAAACCGCACACGTTTTCTTTTCCTTTGAAAGAAACTAATATCTGTTGCACAGAACCATTACTCCTTTTTTAAATTTCCTTTATTGTAATCATCTTATCCAGTTCAATGTTTATTTTTAAGTATGATTTAGAAAATGTATGTTCTTCTATTTCAATATTCATTCAACAGTCATTTA
Organism: Panopea generosa; assembly: GCA_029582155.1. NCBI lineage: Eukaryota > Metazoa > Mollusca > Bivalvia > Adapedonta > Hiatellidae > Panopea > Panopea generosa. The sequence continues at coordinate 21,446,656 of CM055909.1, forward strand.
AATTTATTTTGGGAATGTTTCGTTTATACGGTAGGAAGGGCACATGTTTCATTATCTTCCACCGCATTATTCGTTCTGGTAACAGAGGAGAGTATACTTGGTTAACTTCTTTGTAAAGTTCTTGGTTCATTTCTGAAGTATCTGCATCATTTCCTACTTGCCATGCAGCAATGCCACGTTCCTCTTTAGTACCTGCAAAATATATCACATGTTACTATTCCCAGACAGCAGTCATAGTCAATCTTGCAGTAACATTAAAGCAGTATTATGTCTTATCCCTGTAGTGATGATATAAAACTATACTACTATAGCATTTCTTTGTCGATTTTGCTGGTTTTAAAGATGCATCACCTATAACGTTCTGGTCAGTAAATGATGGAATTCAAAGTTTATTGAATCAAAAAGAGGAGGTCCGATTCGACGATAATGGATGATTCCATCGTTGTAGCTGATCTGATGTATTCGATGTTTGAGCATAACTCGTTACTGGACATTGAGTGACTTTATCGCGGGACACGATTTAGTATAAGGTCAACAAAATTAAAGAATTTTACACTAAAGAGACAAACACAAACAATAGAAGTTATTGAACAGGACATCCGTTGTATATAATGTTTGATGTAAATGTGCAGTCGAAACAATATCGGCAATATAGGCGAGGCATCTTTAAATACTTATGGCGTGAGATATGTTTGTGACACTAAGACTTTATACGCATATAACATTATTACATAAATAATTGCTATTTCTTTAATATGATATTTAAGTGGTTAGAAAAATAGGTATTTATTATTTAGTTTAACATTAAATATAGTGTTACCTGGTACAGTGTTGTCTAGGAAAAATGAGATTAAGGTCCCACATAGATTTGGGTTGCTCAGCAACATTGTCATTACCCTATCAAAGGTGTAATTTCCTGAAAAAGAAACAAACGAGACGGAGTTCATATTTACAAACACACATATATAACTATCATGGACTATTTTGACAGACGAGTTACCTGATTCGTCAACTGTAATAAACTACTACTAAATTTGTATGTTTTTTTTTGCACTTTTTTAAACACTTTTGTGATTTGACGGGCGGTCAGCACAATAATTCATCCTTCCCGGGATCTGCTAGGCGGTTTACCAGTACTAGTACTATTTCTGCAAATCACTGACCACTTCCCCACTGTTCAGGGTGAATGACCCTTTATTACAGGGACTGTGACCGAGCGTCGATTCTTACCAACGGCTCTTGGATTGACAGCCAAACTCGTTCTTGACTGAGCTTATCGAGCAATACAAATTTGATCCAATAGAGTAATTATTTTTTAATTAGTGTTTCGCGCCAATTTCAGCACATTTCATGTTATATGTGGTATATCCAGAATACATCAAAAGAGAACCACTATTTTTCCGCAAGTAAATGGCAAACTTTCACATCAAGTTTTTAGACCGAGTGGGTTTAAAATCTAAGACATTTAAGTGAGAGGTTAAGAGATCGTAAGACTTCATCTTAGACCACTCGGACACGGAAGACTATCCTATAGAATTAAAAGAGAAATATTTTAATATTAACGAAAATGGCAGCATTTGAAATTTTAAATTTGTCAAGTTTTAATAAACAAAATTTGTTTAATAACAACATACATGTTATTAATAGCAAATTTATGTAATATAATCATTAAGTTAGTTAACAGTTATATACCAAAATGTTTGTCAGGGTTTGTAGTTTATGAAACGACCGACCAGCATAAATTAGCATAAGTGTTGGCCATCCAAGAAATCCAAAATGGCCAACAATATGCCATATCTTCTTGAAACACGTTAGATAAGATTTCTACAATATATTTTGGAACAAACACTTTTTCAAAGATGTATTTTAAATAAAAGACGGATTCCTTTGCTAGCAAAATATGACCTATCGATTCGTTTGAAATAGTGAAAGTAGCCTAACTCCAGAATCAAATGGATTTTTATTCAGGTTTCTCTGATGCAGGCACAGCACAATCTGTTTAGTTTTTATGGCTAAAGAGGTCCCGGATGTTGCTTATATACGATATCGCCTTGATCTTCATTATTCTTCACACCATTTCAGTTCTATGATTCTTTTGATGTATCGCCAGGTGAAGAAAATTATCTATTGTTTGGAAAGTATATCGAAGAGAACAAAATACCTGTATTTATTGGTGTTTTCACTTTCTCCACCCATGTTGGTATCATCAAACCTATGAACACAGAAAGACCCAAAATGGCGATGTTCCTGGGCGAGGATAGGTTGACAACCTTGGACAACATAAAATTATCAACCAATCAATTAACAGTCTGTAAACGAACCCAGCTCTCGCGTATGGGTCCGTTAAGTAGCAATTGTTACGAGCACGCTGATTGGTCAGTTGCTTCAGCGAAAGTTTGAAAGACGTCATAGTTTAGTAAAGGTTCAATTGTTATCAATTGTGGGACAGGCATAGAATTCTCTGCTTTTTTATTGGGGTAAATAGATCGGATTCGGAAGAGATTAGGTTTTTTACATAGACTAGGTTTAAAGACGATTTCTATAGTTTTTCATGCGCACCAAGTCCACGAACAAAGAGAAGTAATTTTGTCGAGACCTGCAAGAGTCAATACATACGAATTAACTACAATTGACCTTATTTCGGATGGCACACGTATTTACGGATACGCCTCAGTATGATTGGTCTCTTATATTATGTTCGATATATGAAGTAGGCATACTGGTATGAAATAATTGTTTATAGCAAGTTAACCTGAACATGAAATATAATAGAAATCTTAATATTTATACCAATATACTCATTTAGTATAAAAACGTTAATTTTGCAACTGTAGTTTATTTAACGATGACATACTTTTATAGTTAATTTTTTTCAAATTACGCGGTAAAGAGTATTTTTATTTTGATTATCCATAAGGGTATATTTTGTGAAGCTTTATGCAAAATTTATCCATACACTATATCAAAATATTAAAAACTACCTATATTCTTATTTCAAAATTGAAAAACAATTGATACTGCCGAAATGATATTGCTTTGAAGTTATATAAACCCTAAACAGTTAAAATTCAAACTTATAAGTACCATTCCATGAAAATTGATATTATATGCATGCATCTATGTAATAGTTGTAATTGAATACTGGATGCAAACAATTTATTTCGCATCGCTTGCTAAATCTACATTATTTCGCCAACTTTCAAATCTGTACGGTAACATGTGATTTTTATTTCTGATATTGCATGATCATACATCAAACTTGAATACTGGGTAGTTTCAAACAATTCATTTCATAGGAAAAAAGTGACAAAAACTAAAAAATAGTCCTTAATGTGTTTCAGTAAACTTCTGTTTCAGAAATAACGAGTAAATAACGGTATTGTTATTTAGTATCTTAACCAAATAGAGTAAGTTAAACGTCGTCAATCAGTCTGAGTGCTTCATCAAAAGAAAATAGTTAACATTATTTAACTTCTTTATACACTTGATAAAATAGCATACAATGTTAATATTAAAATATGTTGTATCTCATCAGCCTGTGCCATTTAAAAGTTTAATATTAGTTAATACATAAAACATTATGATAACAAACATATTTCTTTCTAAAATCGAAAATGTGTTCTTCTTTGGGAGAGCGTGTATCGAAGAAGGTCAAGCGAAGGTTCCCATCAGTGAAAACATAACCAACACTCTACTTAGACGATTAAATCGTGATATATCTTCAGACATAAACAAAATTATAACCCAACTTTTATATGCTTTACCTCTAGGTTTGATATAACGACTCCCAAGAATATTCCAACCATGACAATAATTGCTCCGCCGAGCACAGGGTACGGAATAGTGATGAATATGGCCGAGAACTTTCCAAAGACGCCAAACAGAATGTATATGATCCCTGTAAAAACGAATACTCGGCGACTTGCCACCTGCAAAATAAAAAAAAGGAAGAGTTCTTTTGTTTTGGAAATACATATTTTATTCGGAACATTCATCAGAAACATTCACATTGATAATAATTAGGTAATTAATAAATGATGAAAATCGTGTATTGTACAATACATCATTAGACTCTGTGATCGAGTTCCTATTGTTAAGTTCTACTGACATATGTATCAATATTACTGACAAATGTATCATTATTACTGACATATGTATCAATATTACTGACATATGTATCAATATTACTGACATATGTATCAATATGTCTTTTATAAACAGATATACAAATTGATACTGACAAAAACGAAATTTGATATCGCACACATAACCTGGAATTTATTGATATTTATGTATTAATGTTCATAAAGATTTAAGTTCAATAAAACGGACATAAATATTAGTGGTTCTGGTTGATACTAAGTATAATTGTGCTAAGTGGATATATATGAACAGGGGTCCTTTAAGCCCTATATAGCTATTAAACTTATATCTTGCTTAGACATATTCGTATACCGATCCTGTTTTTATGGCTTAGTTTTCAGTGTGTATAGCTGAAACACGATACCCGTTATAAATATTCTAAGCTTTGTTTTATAAATTAACATGTGTATTATAATCATAGTCACTCAGTAATTATAGATTTTTAGTTTAATAATGTAAAATTTAAACCCAATATAATACTTGTGTGGGATAGGCTATAGGTACATGCATTTAGCCATTTATCTTGGAGGTCATAATTAGTTTGAACTTCTGATAAATGACACATTGTCAACAATAGGACTAAGAATAGGACTAAGAATAGACATGTAAACATGTTTTATGGGAAATTATCGGACATCTAGTCAGCACATGTACGTCCAGGTCCAAAACAACGGAGGGGAGATAAATTAGCTGTAACCTTAATTGGAAGAGTTCAAGCTACAGGGTTTTTAAGCTCAGTTTTTTACTTCGGGATGCGGGGTGTTAATATGAGTTTTAGTTTAGGGAGAATACTTTGGAAAGCGGGAGGTTAAGACGTGTTTAGTATAGTTGGGTTTTGAGTAGAAATGTGTTTGTTAAGCTCTGAGATGGGGACTGTGTTTGAACTATGTTTAAAAGCGTGCATATGTGTTGATATAATTTATTAAAGTTTAAATGACAGTTATGATAATGTAACAAATAAATATATATATAGAAAGCCCTGCTTTCTGTGTTAGTTGTCTGTGATGTTGAAACACATGTGAATTTAAAGCACAATTTGGTAAATAACAATAGTTTTGTTATTAAACAGCTTAAAATAAAATCTTTGGAAAGCGGGAGGTTAAGACGTGTTTAGTATAGTTGGGTTTTGAGTAGAAATGTGTTTGTTAAGCTCTGAGATGGGGACTGTGTTTGAACTATGTTTAAAAGCGTGCATATGTGTTGATATAATTTATTAAAGTTTAAATGACAGTTATGATAATGTAACAAATAAATATATATATAGAAAGCCCTGCTTTCTGTGTTAGTTGTCTGTGATGTTGAAACACATGTGAATTTAAAGCAAAATTTGGTAAATAACAATAGTTTTGTTATTAAACAGCTTAAAATAAAATCTTAATTTTCTTCCAGTTTAACAATACTGAATGTTTCTTACTGCTACGTAACATGTGAAAAGTGGGTCCTTACGTTACACATATGCATCACTTCTAAAGTTGCATTTGAAAGCTTAGCATCGTAACAGCACATAAATGAGTGTATATATATATATATATATATATATATATGTGTGTGTGTGTGTGTGTGTGTGTATGTGTGTGTGTGTACATATGTAACGGAGTGATTTCTGTTCTATTTGCACAAAGTGATGTTTGTATTAAATGGTGCTCAGTAGGTGCTAGGAAAACGTTCACGTTCTTTGATGTTGTCACGTTTAAGCACAATATGAATTTAAGAATCAGTGTTTACGTCAGTGGTAGATGAAATCACGAGTTTGTTGTAATTTTAATTACATTTAGAAAGAAGATCGATGTACTTCATATTATTCGGAGGATTATAACGTTATTTGAACATGGAGCCTTTCAGACTAATTTAAATGGCAATATTTACTTTAGTGTCATAATTATACATTTGTTGTAATTGCATTGTGAAAGATGATCGATGTATTCCATATTTTTCGGAGGATTATAACGTTATTTGAACATGGAACCTTTCAGACCAATTTAAAATAGCAATGTTTGCTTAAGTAGCATATACATTTGTTGTAATTACATTGTAAAAGAGAAAGCCTTAATTTTATTCCTTATCGATTTATTCACTGGGTGTAAGATGATTCTAAACGACTTGATGAAGCAATGCCTACCACAGCGATGTAGTACTTAGTTATGATTAACTTTGTGAAATAATGGTGCAGTGAATTTCCATACATTGATCATGAGCTTTTATGAATGATGCCCATTAGGAGTGCAACAGTTTTTATTACAATTTTTGAAAATGTCCATGTTAAGCACTTTTTGAAATAACAATGCTTACCTTTGAGTTAATAAAACATGAATATATTAAAGTTCTAACATGAAATAATAGCTTAATCTTATTCTTTATTACTTAAATTGTTATTGATATTTAACGGATCGAAGTAAGGTATTACAATGTGTGGGCATAACACACTTTAGAACTAGTTAGAGTGCTAATACTCACCTTGGTGACACCTATGGCTCCAATGTTCTCACCATAAGATGCCGTCGCATGGCCGCATCCAACTGAGCCAGAGATAAAACTACACAGTCCCTCAATCAATATCCCCCTATTGACTGCGTGCGCTGGTGGGGCGGGGACACGACACACACGTGCGCATGCGTAGTAGTCACCGATAGAATCAAGGACAGATATAAGTGTTGCGACCATACAAGAAATAAAGACTGCACCGTTAAAACGCACTGTGCCGTACTGACCTGATTCAAAACAAAGAAAATAATGATTGGCGAATTAGTTTAAAGAGAAATATACGAATGTGTGAGTGTGCGTGTTTGTGTTCATGTGCGTGTGCGTTTGCGTGTGTGTTATTAAATACATTTAAAATTAAATATGTACTGCGTTAAAACTTAAGTATTCTCACTAACAAGTGAAATGAAGATTGTCTAGACTCTGTAATCGGGATAAAATAGACTATTGGGAACACTCTTCGTTTAAATGCCGGAAGGATGCCGACATTGGCCGAGTATGTACTACTCTTCTACTCGCAATCTATAAATGTTTCATTTGCTTCATTTAATGATTGAATGTGGCATGGTGATGTTATTTATGAATTAAACTGTAGAAAGACTTTGGTACAGTAGCGAATATTTCAGTTAAGTGACGATTCAAATGAAGATTTAAATGTACATGTATACGAGCGACTTTGCCAACTGTGCAACTCTTCTGGCATCGAAGACGAGTTTCATTTAAGAAAACAATATATTCGTAGCTATTACATCTTTTAAACCTAAACTCTGAGTATGTATAAGTTTATATCACTTCTTTAGTCAAATATTATAACAGAACTCATTAACATAAGTAAAGTTATTAATGAAACTTTTGTGATAAGAAAATCAATTATAAATTATATAAACGTATTGCATTGATATAATTTAGTTTTATGCTTAATCATATTAGTATAATTTCCAAACGTATTCATTTAAAACTAATATGAATTGTGTTTTTTTTGCAAGCGCATCCTCATAACATTTCTGTGACGTATTTATATTATGTTTAATATTCTGTTACTTGAAATGTGTAAAATATTTGTATCTATAAATATGTATGTTATAACGAGACACTGTAAATGTTTTAAGTTAATAAAATATTATTTTTATTTTTCTTCTTCTTCTTCTTCTTCTTCTTCTTCTTCTTCTTCTTCTTCTTCTTCTTCTATGTATCATGCTGTATTCCTAATACACTTTTATATAGCACTCTCCATCATTTTAAGTTATAGTCCGAGGCTGTTGTTACCCGAAGTTGGATTATTAAACACATTAAAAGTGACGTGAACTTTTCGTATATTTGCACTTATTGTTAGGTTAACGTTATACACTGCTTTGTCTTCAAATACGGTTTATGAAACGTGCATGAACTTAATGATATGAATTAAGCAGAAATACAAATTATATGCAAACAAAGGCCCAAAAGGTCGTGTTTAAAAAAATCATTGCAAAAACGGATCAGCCATATATATTAAAACAAATGATGAATTGTCCCAAAGAGAATAAAGAGGCTAGTGGACGATAAAATTCCGTCAGAGGATCTTTTTGTCACTTTATATGTTTTCACGGGTATTACTGCGTTTCGTTTTGACTATTGAGTGACTGTGCACCTCATTGAAGCGGCAGCTACTTTTGAAAACAATGTTTTATTGGAACTTTCAAATTTAGTGAGACTATAAGTTTCTTCGCATTGTAATATAGATGGAAGATTGGTGAAATCGACGTTAAACGTCATGCATATAAGAACAAAGAAACTATTCCAACTTTCACTGTAACCGAACCTCAGTCAATGTTAAAATGGTTAAAATGGAACCGAAAGTATACACATATCGAACAAGATGTTATGAGGATCTGTTATGTAATTTAATTATATCTTGATTCAACTTTGATCTTGATTCTCGAACATTCTCGTCTACTGTAATGGGCTTTGTATTAAGTGACTCACGTAAACATGGAACATTCTGGATTTAAGAACTTATTAGAAAATGAAACATTCCGAAATCTTCTGGATATGAGAACGTTCTAAAAATCGCATTACTATATATACCTCGGTTTATAGACTGATGAGCTAGCACTGCATTTACTGCCATACTGGGGATTATAAGTAACGATTTCATTGGACTTAACGGAAACAAAGGATCTTACTAGTAGACACGATAGGAGTAGGAAACTGACATTTTAATCTTGATTGCCATTTGTGAATTTGTTGTTAGAATATTTGTAATTTAATTAGATAAAGATTTTCCTTTGTAAATAAATTGTTAATCTTTAATCTTTGTTTATTGTTGTTTGCTGGAATACTTTTATTGGATAATTCTGACCCATAACAAGAAGATTTGTTCTTTTCCATGCATACTGCTATAAGTCATTCTATTTAATTGAACATTATTCTTAATAAAAACTGTGTCATTTTTGAGTATGAATTAGTTCATCGCATAAAATTTTATCTTGGCCACAGAAAACTTCATCTCGGTAAAATGGCGGCACAAATTATGCGCAAATTAGCATGCTTAAATGTAAAGTTTGCATTAACAATATAAAATTGTATGACGGTAAATTATATAAACTCGGTAAGATGTTAAATTACTTATACCGGACCTGGATACGGAAATGAAAACCAAGGACTGTCGTGTATGATATCAGATCTTGCATCCGTTCGTGCAGTGAAACCAATACTGTTTGGGTCGTCAGTAAATACGCCAGTGGTGGTCAGAACACCACACAACAACCAGTGCAGTAGGATAGATATCAGAATCTGGAACAACCAAGAACGAGTATAAGTTTTGTTGACGATATGAAAAAAGTGTCAGTATAAACAAATAAGCTATTTTGAAACTACGTCATTCTATTTTAGATGGAACCCACCGTATTAGGGATTACAGCACATTTGTTTGTTGCATAAATTATACAATATAATAGATTCAATAGTAATGTGTTACCTGTATTAGACGAGTCTAACTTTAAATAGAATGACGTAGTTTCACAATAGCGTTTTTGGTTTATAGCAGCAACTATATTCTGCTAAAATGTATTTATTATACTAGTTCACTTGATATTATATACAATCAAATCTGTTTAAACGGTCACCTCTATAAAGCAGTCACTTGTCTTAAGCAGCCACATTTGCTATTTCCCATGGCCATATTTTCAGAGCAATTTAACTTGTATTAAACAACAACCTGTCTTAAAAGGTCACTTTTTCAGCTTCCCTTGATTGGTTGCTTAAGACAGGTTTGACTGTATGTGTCTTCACCACTACTTTGTCTTATGTTGGACATATATTTACATATTTTGTTCATCGAGTTTTGGATAAATTTGTCCTACATGGTAAAGTTGTCTAAGACCTTGTGTCCATATACTTTATTGATCGTTTCGCCACTGTTGTCGTAGACCTGAGTGTATCTCGATACATATCGACGTAGTTTAAGCGAGAAATTTTGCAAATTAATTGCGAAATGATGATTCATTAGGAAGTCTAAGAAATTGTATATGTATACTGATGATGAAAACGGTGAAACTCGTGACTCTAGAACGGTGCATATAAGTTCTGCGCTTACTTCACAATTAAATAACTTAAAATATAAATTGAACTAATACGCAGTAATATCAATTTTCAATAAACCTTTAGTTACAGCGTATGTATCAGATAATTACTCCAAGTTGGCAAATTCTACACGAATCTCCAAAGTATGTTCCTGGATATCGGGTATCTTTATATAAACAGTTTATACTTGTTTTTCGTATTTCATTATTAAACAAAAGAGTCAGATACGTACTGCAAAAACTTGATGTAACGGGTATCGTACTATTCGAAATCCACCGGATGGTGTCCACACCGGAACAGGCATGTTGTAGTTGGATAGATACAGGAACAGAATAACAGCTACAGTTACAGTGCTATGTATGAAACAAATAAATCTCAAACATATATACCGTAACTTAAGTTAGTGAGCCATTGACCAGGAAACTAAAATTGTTAATACTTCTTAACGTTCGTTGTGACGTTATTGGATTGCCCACTTAACTGCATTTTTACATGACAGGTTGACTCAATGCTTTGCCATTGTTCTTATCGTTATAATTTGAAACAGCGTTTCAGTTTTGACACTTAAGCTTCTGTTACCTTTTGTCTTTCATTGCTTATTACCTGCTAAGCCAGCTGACAAATAAAAAAAAGTTGTTGTTGATGTATGGTGTTAAGCGTCGCTTTCAACAATTTTTCAGTCATAACGCAACAGTGTCTGCTTGAGACAGTATTATGAGCGCTGTCACTATGAAGTATCGTGCCGCAGACACATGGTATGATACCCCACCCAGTCACATTATACTGACACCAGGCCGACAATTCCTAGAACTTTCTTTTAAATGCTGAGCGTCAAGCGAGGAAGTTTATAGTACCATTTTTAAAGGCTTTGGTAAGACCCGGCCAGGAATCAAACCAACGACCTTCCGCGTGCGTGGCACACGCTCTAACAGTAGACCACGCTGCGGTCAAATATAGAAGTATGAAAGAGGTTAATTCCCTTGTGTGCATAGTCGATGCACTAACAAAACTGACTGAAGTACCTTCGATATAATTATGTCATAATTTAATATTTACTTAACGCCTTGAAACGCAAGTTACTTTAATATAGAATATATTTATACCAGATATGCTATCATTTATATCGATTTACATATGGCTATCGTGATTAATTTGTTAAATATGTGTTTTAAAGTGATTAAATTATTGTAATAAATTTAAACAAAAGCACCGCAAGCGGGTGCAAATGATCGCTTTTTTCCAAATCTATTAAGAAGGTCAAAGTCAGTGATGAAACCTTTCAAATATGATTGTGATTATTTTGCAAAATCATTAGTATTACTGAAAAATAAATAGATGTCAAAAAAATAAATAAAACGTAAATCAAACCCGAGCTAAATAAAAAAAACTTTAACCTAAGGTTTTAGAGCCCAACGTATGAGTATTCAGGTAAGTAAGCTATATACATCGTTTCTATAAGAAAATATGAATGTATTTATGATGTTAAGTCACCATAAAATGATACCTTAGGTTGTTTGTTCAGAAACAAAGAAAATGCTGAGCTAAACATACAACATTAACCGGCGGACGACAAGGAGGAAGACGACGCCCTGGTCATGAAAATAGCTCTTTGTTGTTTTTTTTTCAAATAGACAAGCTGAAAATTAAGATAAAATGGTGTTGTATTGGTTCACCATTCATGTAATATCTAGATTAAATACAATTCCCGTACTTGATTTTCATACAATAGCGATAAAAGTTAAGTTTATAATAGTTCTCTTACGACAAAGCTATACCCCAGTTGACCTCCACAAACTTCAGGACTGCTCTAACCAGAAATATAAATAGTAGAATCATTGTAGGTACGATAGTGAGAGGTCCAACAAATCGGGTAAGCACACCCACTAGCCCAGTAAACCCCAGCATGGCGTGTATGAAACCTGCCACCATCAAGCTGCCTTGCACCTGTATTATGAATTATAGAAGTTCAGAAGTTAATATCTAATTTTACGTTTATCTATTTTGTTGAGGTCCGACATGTTGATTATAAAGAAATGTATACAAAGTTAAATTGTATCTACCAATTTATTTAGAATCAGTTGAAATTGAAAAGAAAATCATGAACATACAATGTATATCTAAAGAGAAACAACAAACAATTAGATGAAATCATACTTCAAAACGTCGAAAAACCAAGGACCAATCATTTGCTCGAACTGAGTTTGAAGCTGGCGGCTAATACCTTATGCTCCTGGTTTTGTGTTTGGTATCATAATTAAATTAATCAGACATTGCACAACGGTATACCCATGTTTAACCTCTGATCTACACAGCAGACTTACAAGCAAACTTTAAGAACGATTACCGCAACTGTTAAAATATTAAATTAATAAATAGTACGCTCATCTGTAACGAAATAACATAAGAATCAATAAATATAGGCAGTAAACATCCTTTCAGTATGACCTCCGATCCTCGCCTGATTCATGTCAAATACAATTTATTAAAATAATTATCTTAAAATAATGATACAGTTGAAGTAATTAGTTTGGTTACAATTGAAACAATAAAAGCAGGAGAGATAGGTTTTGGCACATTATGGAACAAAATGATAAGACATAAACTACTAATACACTGAGATATTTTTATCAGTATAACACAAGGTAGATAATGTTTACCGCTTGGATATTAGCCATTATCTTGTCCACTGCTTCGTCGTTCATCGCTGTCGCCATTGAACTATTGAATGATGAATTGGTAGCTATTGCTGAAAATGGTAATACTTGATTATAAAATGCAAGATAATTTATACAATACAGTGTTTATACGTATGAAAGGTTTATATTCATTTAATGATATTATATTGCAAATTTTACATGTCTAAAACGTCAGTTAAATTGCAAAAAGGGTCGAGTTACGATTTTTACCAACATTAGTTGCAGCCCTTCCCAATGCGTTAAATGCACATACACATTAAAGTAACGATATTTTTGTAATACAAACGAACAGATATACTTTCGGACAAGCATATTACACTATTCCACACGTATTTAAACACGCACACCTGTATACACATTAAAGTGACGACATTTATGCAATACAAACGAACACATATACTTTCGAACAATCATGTATTATTATACTATAAAAAATATTAATAAATAATGACAATTGTAAAAAAAGGATACAAGAGTTATTATTGTCTGCCCCCTAAAACAACAACAACAAAAAAACAACAACAAAAAAACAACAGACCACACACCTTATAATTACGCCCCAGTCTCATATTTACATCTAGGGACATGAAGTATAATGCTAATGATTGTTTGAAACTATTTTTGACTGGAACGTTTTGAGTTTTTAATAAATATTTGTACTTTTAAGAACATAATATGACCGTTTTCTTTTTCATTTCGATTTTACATTCCAAAACAACAACTTGTTAGCATTTAATGGATGGTATGTAGCCTTTGACAATTATATAGCTTGTATTGAAATAAGTAATATTCAACATTTTCTACCACTACAAAACGTATTGTCACGTAGGTGGTTATCAGGCTGCATTTAAATTGTTTCGCATGCATGCGTTAAGTGCGGACATATTCCTGTCTCCAATTAAGAAATATTTTACAACTATATTCTGTTTAAATAAATCCTTAACTTTCCTTTTAAAAAAATCAAAAAAATCGCTCACTCTCGAATATCTTTTTCAAGATCATTTCAAAGTTTAATTGTAGAGGGTATGACAGAGTGAGAATACATTTCCGTTAAGCTAGAAAGCGTTAAAATATCATATCAATTTCTCAAGTTGTATGGATTTGATTCATTTATTGTAAGTTCAAATATATCATTTAACTAAGAAGGTAGCTTTCCATGAATATAATCGTACATAAGAATTAATTTCTGGATTATTTTACTGAAACCCTGCTAATTTCCTTTAGACGATTTTCGATTGAAAACGAGCGGATTAAACCAGTGACAATTCTTCTAGCCTCATATTGAAGTATATCTATGTATTCATTTTCATAAAGATTACAATTTTTCAAACACGAGATGCACATTCTAAGATTGGTCTAAGGTAAGAAAGGTTTACATTAAGTAACTTGTTGGGATGAAAAACAAATGTGCGTTCAGTCATCGAATATACAACAATATTGACGCAAAGCTCTCAACAACTAATGGTCATTGCTTTTGTTAAGCGTTTATGTTAAACTACCGATTTATGCATTATCTATATATCCATATAACTTATTTTGCTATTGACTTACTTGACGTGTTCTGACGTTTCCCCCTTTAATTGTGTTTAAGTTAGTTCGATTAAAAGTTATCTTCATAGTAAATATGTCAATGGTTTTGCTTATTTATTTTATAAGCACGTCACATACTGTTAATCTAAAATAATATTGTTACTGAACAATTTAGTGATATTGCTCGTTTAAACAAGAGGGCCAAACTGCACTAAACATCTTAACTGGAGCTTTTCAAATTTATGAAACAGCAAAAAAATATTTTCATTAATCAGTGAACATGTTGTCCAGTACTATAGAATATAGATATATCATTATATCAACTTTACATGGTTATTTAATATATGATGTGTTCAAGCTATCATTTAAAGAAATTGAGATATTTAAAATAATGACAATTTCAACTTGAGATGTTTAGTGAAGCAAACTTCATGTATCTTAGGTCTAATATGCATTATTTTCTATCCATATATAGTGCATATACGTACAAATAAGACAATTGCATAGAACTCAACTTATCCGAGCAACGCAGTCATATAACTGCATTCAATTAATAAATAAGCGGGACGGTAGTGTAATGGAAAAGTGTTGGCCGAAGATTGCGGGTTCCATCCCAGCTCGGCCCGATGCCTTTCATAAAACGACAACACTAAGTACTGGTTCTACCCAGAAAGCCGACTCAAGAGCGGTTCATATCAGCTCTGAGTTTTCCATCGCAATTGAGCTGAAATAAATAAGTATAAACTAATGAATGTAAATACATGCAGCTGAGGATTCGTCTCCAAGAGTTGTGCAGAAGTTGTCGTCGACTGTTGCCACGAGAAGCAGCGGTGCAACATACTCATAAGCAGCACCTTGAAACAGTGGCAACCTAAAAATAGAGTCATTCAACAATCTTATGATACTAACATTACCAATCCGGCTTGACATAAACTGACTTTTGTTAATGATCTTTGCCGACGGTTGCCATACTTTTGCGCAGCCTTTACAAACATTACTGTTACATAGTAAGAAGTTTTTAGTTTTTATTAAAATGGTGTTTAAACGATGAATTGAATTAAATAGAAAAAAAATCCGGAAGACAGTCTACAATCAACTTAACAAGCTGGACAAGTTATACGGGCTGATGTTAGTGCTCTCTGGTAATATAAATCGTTATTTATGTTATATTGCATCGTGTTTAATCCGACTAATACAAACGACCTTTCAAAAATATTCCTGTCCCAGAAACTGACATCTCCCGAAACAGGTCTATTAATTCCCAATGAAAATGTTCAAACGGTTTGTTACAGCAACTGACCAAACAATATGTTAAAATGCGGCTTTCCCAACATTGCCATTAAACGGACCCAATCGGGAGAGCTGGGTCCGTTGAATAGACTTCAAAATCGTCCTATCCATGGAATGAACTTGCTTTTGATACGTTTAGGTTGTTTCACTGATTATCTTGAGAACTGATTGTTTTTCTAGAAACGGAGAAACAAATCTTAGTATAATATATCCAAATTATTTGTTATATAGTAACATGTTACCTAATATTTAAGGTATCCGTCAACGTTTAATACCGTAAGTCGTGTTTGCTGTAACCGTTTGCAACTATACAAAAATGAATTTACTTGTTTTTAAACACACGACTTACAGTGAAATGATGGGACCGATTTCTGTTTGATGTCCCTTCAGTTAAGTAGTATAGGCGTTTGTAAATACACTTAACCTATAAAGGGTTGTTAAAATTTAATGTTGCAACGTGATACGCTATTTTAAGCAGTGTAACACTAACATAAATCAGCTTGTGATAATGATACAATACAATATACAAGAAAAAGATTTGTGTTAAAATGAGTTCAAAATCTCCATGAGTACACTGTACTGTGGTACAGAGGATAGCCGGCTTACCTGACACCTAATACACACATGGCCAATGTTGTGACGCCGCTCATTATCAGAGTGGAACTAAGAAGCCTTGCCTTTATGATGTCATTTTGGGATGCACACACAGCTTCTGCTACCATCAATGACATAATCAGCTGTCCGGACAACGACAACAATGCTTGCTGAAACAAACAAGTGTTCATTTAAATTCTGATATTCTTTTCATCGGTTATACAAATGTTTATGTTTGCTTGATAATCTGACCTCTGCTTGACCAGTATAGAACTTGAGTTGTTTGTGTTGCAGTGGTGACAAAATGTGATGATCTTAAAATGTTATAAAAGTCAGCAAAACAAGTGTAACAATAACATTCTGTTTCAAATTTTAGTCATACAAAGTATATGTGACCCTATCGACCTATTAAAATGTGCCATGCGCCATAGCAACATGGGCTCTCAGTGAAAGATTCAACGTATAGGAAACACAAAATAACAGAGAAGATGTTTATAATATTTTATCTTCAATTTTAATCCATATTTATATTTATAACTGATTTATATGAATTTTTAAATAAAAAAAAGATGTTTAAACCAAAACTCGTCTGCTGCTTAATGAGCCCATGTAAATTCAAAATCAAATGTATGAATATTATTTGATCAATAATCATAATTAAGACATACTAAATCAATACTAGGGGTAAATTGAACTGACCTTTTATAACTATGTTTTCATTTCTTCATTTCTTTTTTGTGCTCTGTCTTCCTAAAATTCCTTGAATCTGATAGTTTTGATAACTATAAACAGCACGGCATTAGTGTTTCAAGTTTCAAAGTTTATTTTTTCATATTCCCAGAGGTCGTAGAACCAAGAGGACATATTTTGCACAATTATGACTTCAAACATAAATCAGTACATTATAAATGAATAAGGGAGCATAGATATTAAGGAATTTACGATTATTTCAAGTGTAATACATATCACTCATATTCTTTATACATACATGTACATTTATATACGCACATACATAACAATTGTAGTTGATGTATATGTATCATTTAAGATCGTTTAACCTTGTATAAAGGTGTTCAGTTTGAATACTTATCCTTTACAGACGATAGACACACATGTATAAAATAAACACATAATCACTGAACTGTATATTTATTGATATTACCGATTCGATTAACTTTCTACCAGAACGAAAACAAAATTAATAATGGAGAATATTTTATATTTTGGTTTTATATATATTACATTATTTTAACATATTTTTCCAAAAAGAAGAAGAATGGTCTTGACGAAAACGAAATACAAGACCATTCATTGGACATACGTACATATATTGAGCTTCTCTTAATTATTATCATTATTATTATAATAATAAAGCATTTCTGACCTGACCAAAAAAGCTTTATTTATAAAAAACAGGTTCGTTTTCGGAATTCAATAATTCCACAAAATTGATCAAGTTTTTATGCCTCCAATAATAACTTGGCTCTAGGTCTAAAAGTGTGTTAAAATAACTTTTGTTCAATCGTGAAAGGAAAAATAAATGCAAATGCATCGCTATATAGTAAAAAAAAAAGTTTTTTTTAAAAGATCAGTTATCACCCCAGATCAGATCTGGAATTATCTGATTAGCACCGATTTCTCAACATAATATGAAATTGATTTGTTTTACATTTTAAGATATATTACACTATTTATATCAAACATTTCTACGTTTTTGTAGTATTATAAAACAGGTTTTGGCACATATTCTTATCATATCTTTATTGGCAAAAGAGAAACTTCATTTTATTACAGTCATCAAAATTATTAAAGTTCGCATCTATGCTTATTGCTTTAAGCATCAGATCTGTCCTAATATCTTTATAAATGGCACATTTTAGAACAACATGACATTCATCTTTTATAGCATTATTACAAAAGGACATAACCGGTCATTCTCATTAACCCCCTCATATCGACCAGTTTCTAGTTTTAATGGCCCAACGCCACATCTGAATTTTGCAAACGCTGATCTATGCTTCATTGGTAGCACTCTTTTACAATAATTTTCTACTTCATAATCAGTTTTAAAAAGTCTATAAGTTCTTAATTTGTTACGTCCATTACCACGATTACTAGTTGTTTGATTTACACTTGCTTTCCGCTCCGTAATATTTATAGACATCATCTTTTCAAATACAGAATCAACAAATTTAAGTTTGAGTATGTATGAGTATGAAGCTGTTAACTATCAAATTGGTTTATTCAGTCTTGTATCAATTGTATAGACTTTGCGTACCCAATGTCTTGCTATACATTTCCATTGTTTGACTATTGGAGGGACCCAACCCATAGCGCCTGAAATGGCTGCGGTAGGTGTATATTTGCCACGTCATCGAAAGACATGCAATTAAGATGTGGATTGTTTGGCAATTTAGACAAGACAAACAAAATATTTGATAAAATCATTTTAAATATAGCTATAACATAAATATAGCTATAACATAGCTATCAAGATAACGAAAAGGACTAAATCATGATAAATACATGATATGCTTCTACCTTAGATATTGTGATAAAAATTTCTATAAATTGAAAACGATAGTTTCCATTGATAAGGTATAAATGTAATTAAATGCAATGTTTGTTTCAAGGAGTGTTTTTAAAGTACAATGAGATTATCTATAAAATACGACATGAACCAGAATAAGCATTATACATAAACGATCGAGAAAAATAGACTTGTTTAATGTAGAACCTGCAACTGTCACGTATGTACATCAACATGTAATGGCATGTAGCTCGTTGCAGACAAATTCCGATTTCCTTAAATTTTAATGAATTATCGCAATCAAATCTGGCCCAAGCAAACGTTTAGGCTTATCCAGGTTGTTAAAGCGATCATTGAGAATTAATGATGAACACTTTACATGCTGTAATACAAACTTTTAGACTTTTGCAGCTTTAAATTTTAATTTCATAATTTTGATTCTAAATAACCAGACGAGTAATGTGAATTTACCTGTAAAGCGCAGACGACAGTTATGTGCATCGGTGGATTCTCTGTGAGCCCATACAGAAGTGGTTTATGTGCTAAATCTTCTTCTGATTCGTCTGCTTGTTTGTTCATCTGCACAAGGTTGTTCGTTTCCTCAGGTACGTCTGCATCAATATGATTATTCAATACAGCCGTTTCTTTTTCCAAATTTTCCACGGCATTTTCATTTTGCATCGTCATATTTCTAAATAAAAATGAAATTTAAACATGAATGTTGTATAAGAAGTCAATAAACTCATCTGCTTGATTAATGTCTAATATTTCATTGTCTCTTGTTTCCTTTTTCAAATATGCATACACGTTACAAAACATTTCAGTTCACATAATCGAAAGTTTACGTTCTCATTAGATATTTATTCTTTTATATCAGGTTTCTCATATGTTAGATACGAGCGTCGTAGTAAATACATGCATAACCACGCATGGTCATGTTTAGCGTTTGTAATGAATGCAATTATATACAAAATTCTACATTCAGTAACTAATGTTTAGCCAATATGAATTATGTTAAGTCATAAATAAACAGTTAATTATATTCCTCATGTATCAACTATTGTATAATTTGTCTGTATAACTATTGGAATACTTGTAAGATAGAAAGGGTCAAGTGGTATAAATTGGCCTTATGCGTATGTTAGATCTCGTTTTTTTTTTCACTTTATATTGATTTTTACATTATTGTTTTGTTAATTATACAATATTATCTACATGGTGTCAATGTGAAATAAAGTATTCCAAGATTTTTTAGATTCTTAACTTCGTTTTACATAATTTTTTCTTGTTCATATAAAGTACATTGCATGTATACCATATGGTGTATATCTCATTAAAAAGAAAATGTTGTTACATGTATGATCCCTTACGATGAATATGAATTGTTTAAACTGATTATGTATGTGTTTGTCCGTTAGAAACTATATAGTTTCTTAATAAAAATAGTTGTCAATTGTAATTAAACGCTATATAATACATAGCTTATTCAACTGTTATTTTCTGTCTTACTAAAATGATTCCCTCGTTTCCAGGAATGGGACGAGTAACACGTGAGTTATTTCAATACCTCGCGTCGAATAACAAAATATATTGAAACATTTACTGTAATTCAAAGCCTTACATCTGTGTCTGTGTCACTATACATATTAATGTTGTATTATTGTTTAGTTTATGCTTATTTTATTGGATATAAATAATGTTAACAACTTTAACATGTGTCTATCAATATTATCTATTTCAATTTTCCCATAGAAGTATTGACAAAAAAGAACAAAATGGAACAGGAAACGTGTTGATTAATAATTAAATGACAAAACGTCAAGTATTATATTCAAATGTAAAAAAAGATTAGTATGCATGGTTTGTGACACAACTCTTGAATAAAACATGATTATTATTCCAGTTCATTAAATTAACATGTTATATGTGTTATTTTCATAACAAACTTTCAACACACATTTAAAGGCACCTACTCAGAAAAAAATGCTAAAAATGTCTTAAAACTAAATTTAAATTGAATATAAAACAACTAATTATCATTTAAAACTAAAAAAAAAAACTTGACATTTCAATTTTATCAGAACGTGATCAAATATATATTTTATTTTGAAACAGACCCAATTCATAAAATAAATATCACGCATGCGCAGCTTGAAGATGCATAGTCATTTGATAAGAACTTAATTTCAAGAGGTCTATCATATTTGTCTTACCTGAGTGCGTAATTCAAGTGCTTTTGGCATGTTTTAATAGATGCGGTTAGGAGAACATGCTCTCCATGAGTATACACTGTTGCTAGACATATTATACGATGTAACGGGGAAAACATTTGCCAACTTTAAATTCCGCAAAAAAAACGACATACTTTGTTTAAAAAGTATACTAAAAGGCAATTGAAACTCACATATTATTGGTCTTTGAATTTTATTTAACGCCTTGTTAGACACATAATTATGGTCCTTTCACAAGAAATCACAAACTCTAAAAAGTGAATTTCTTTTAAAAGACATGACAAACATATTATTAAGGAATTTGTGATAATTTTTTAATAAATTATATATATGTATCTTGGAATTTTCAAATGGAATACAAACAGTTAATTTCCCATTAATTATGAAATTATACTGATAATTCAGATTTGGTCATTTGTTATATTATGGTAGGTAAGAATTCTTATTATATATGAAATTCTTAAATTGTTTTAGTATTTTAGAATAGAGTTAAAAAATTGATTGTCAACTATGTCGACTTAATGAGGTTATATATGACAGGCTAATGAAGATAAGATGTCTGGCAGATGGATATGTTATTATAAGATATAGACTTAGGCTTATCATGATGTAGAGAGGACATGTCGGTTTTGTGATAAGATATGAGAGTGTTTAATGTACTTAGTAATTAAGAAACTGACCATTAGCCAGGTAGTGATGAGTTGACAAATCAGGGAAAAGGACTCGACTCCTCTTTAGGATGATGGAAATGAGATCTGTTGAGTTAGATAGAGATATACCTTGGTTAAGGTATCATGCTAGATGGAAACTATACCTTGATTAGAGTAGGTTAATTTTGAACTAATCTTAGTGGGTTTAAAATGTTAGCTTGTGACTTTGAACTTATATAAGAAATAAACAAACATGTGAATAAAATTACTTTAAATGAAACCACCCTGTTTGAGTTTCTGTTATGCCACACAATGTTATCTTAAATGATTATTTTTTTATTCATGTGTCCAAATTTCAAGGATAGTGCTTGGGTGCATTTTGAGAAAAAATATATAATTTCTTGCATATATAAACCCCATAATGTCAGGTGGTGGGTAAGCTGTTCCGTTCAGTAAATGAATAGTATCTCAATTTGGATAGGTAACATTTAAAATTCCTCTCCATATTTAACTTTCATGTTTCAGATTTTTTTTCACATGCTAAACTGTATTTCTATCGACGGAAATAGTTGATAATTTGAAAAATATTTAAAACAGGTTTTCAAGCGGTGCGTTGTGAAAGTTTGTCGATGTAGATAGTAAGTCGGTTAAATCTTTGTCACCGTTTGGCGTCTTCTGGCTTTAATATCTTGTGCTACGCTGTAATGATCACTATGATTTACTATTGTTACAATTATGCATTATTACTGAAACAATACCTGTCAATAAATGTGAATACATAAAGCTCGCTGTATCAGGCGGTCCTGATGCCTGGTGGATGTCGGAACTAACTTTTAGAGGCGTGGGTTCCATCGCAATGTTACGTATGAAAAGCGTTATTTTGTTCCCTAATGCTATTTCGATTAACACAGCAATTAAATAATTAACTCAATGCAATTAATGTAAATAATATCGTAAAACTGTCATTTATAAACAACTTTCATTTATAAACAGAACTATGGACTTTATAGTTATATCTTTTTTCATTACCTTGTGCATTTGTGCAACAAATGCAGCCTTTAACAGCAAAAGTGGGATCCGTCAATCACGGATCACAAAATGGAAACACTTTTGTCAGGATATAACACCGTTACGAAGGTTTTCAGATTTGTCACTGGAAGAATGTACAGTCCAGTGCAATAACAGACCGAGATGTAAGGCTTTGAAATACAATAAACGTTTCAATATATGTGAACTGCTGACAGAAAAATGTGTTTCCTTGGTAAAGGGAAAAGGATATTTCGTTTACATAGATATGAACGATGAACGCACATATAAGGTTGGTTATTATTTTGCTATTTTCAACATTATAAATAATGTTTGTAAATTGTTAATTGCTCTTAATATGATCAGATTTTATTTGTATCAGCTATGGCAGTTAATTACGTTATATCATTGTGACTTTAAAAGGGTACAAAATCAACAGTAGCCAATTCTTAAAAGTAATCAAATTACGATAATAATTTAATAAAAATCTTAACAATGTATAATCTAAATAGTTGCAATCTGCATGTATGCTTTTCAAACAATGCATTGCTAAGTAAAACATTTAATTTTAAATCTCCAGCTACTCTGCTTTTCCTTCCCCGTGTTAGTTTTGTCTTCAGTCATTTTAACGGACCTAACATTTAGTGCTCAATTTAAACAGCAAATTAATATATATTTTATAAGCGATAGTAGTATATGGATATGATAGAATGCAACTTCCTCATTATACACGAATGTTGTAAGCTTATCGTTTCTCGTAAGACGTTGTTGATATATCAATTTATTTCGAAATTAGGAACCATGAATTTGCTTTTGTTCCAATCATGTTTAATTTTATAACTACGTGATATTTCATGTGTAATTCACAACTAATCCAACTCTAATTTCATTAAGAGAAATGGACCTGAAGCGAGACGTAGCATCTGTACAAGTAAATACAACGTAGTGTACTTCGTCAGCCTAGTTAAATGGATGACGGACGAATTGGTATTTTTGAGCCACACAAAAACAGACAGACAGACAGACAGACAGACAGACAGACAGACAGACAGACAGACGGACGGACGGACGGACGGACGGACGGACGGACGGACGGACGGACGGACAGACAGGGACGGACGGACGGACGGACGGACGGACCTGATAATCGTTGATAACAATTCCGCTGAATAAATGATATACAGTGAATTATTGACTCAATAAGTAACTATTGACTTGATATAAAATAGAAGCAGACGAACTCAATAAATAAAAGTCTGATCAATAATATGCGGTTGCTTTCCACTGTTTCTTGATATATAATATAAGAAGGTATTACACAGCTAATCCAAACACACATTTTTCAAGAGGAACTACCGCAAATTTGGAGAAGCGTTGTTTAAAGACAAACGTGCATCTGTTTAAGGAGCTAATAAAATGAATCGGTCAAACCAAACGCAACTGTTCGAAGACGAACTATAGAAATCTACTGAGGGGTGACTACTATTTCATACAAAAATCATTTGCATGTTCTTACTAGCCCAGATGCAATTTATAAAGCAATCCAGAAGAAGCGTTGTTTAAGGAAATCGAGCTCCTATTTTAGCAGTTGCTGGCATAAAACAGCCAAATTAAACACGATTGTTCTCGAAAGAATGGGAACGCTAATGTAGTCGTGTTATTTAAAGAGAGTAGAACATTATTTGCATCAAACAGTCAAATCAAGAATAACTATAGCGATCTACGAGACGGATTGAAACAGTCAAACCAAATCCTTCCAGCATAACAATATCAGCCAAGCAGCAGTTTGTTAGAGGAAAACCTGTTTCTATTTTAGAACATATGGCCAAGACAAAGCCAAAATAAACACACCTTTTCGAGAAAAATGCTAGAGCAATCTTGCAGAAGTGTTTTTAAAAAATAATCAACTCCTTATACGCTAAATGTGTTCTTGACCGACCTTGACACAACGCACAAAGAATAACTGAAAAAGTATATCAGAACGATCATCTGAGAAACCTTAGTTTTTGATTTAAAATTGTTAGAACATTGCCTGTTACATTCAATCAAAATTTAAAAAAAAAAAAAAACATTCTACACGATTATCGGTCTGATTAAATTGATATAACTCGTCTTTTCAGCAGTGTAGCTGTGGACTGAACGAATCCTGCCTCCAAGACGGAACATGTGCTGTAGAAGGTAAGGTTCCTAATCCTCTGAGCTCGTTGCTTATATTATTTTTCGTGTGAATATAAGTATGCAAAACGGACCCATTCTCCCGTTAAAGAGCAATGTCTGAAAAGCCACACTTGAGCACGTTGAGTGGTCAGTTGCTTTAACAACTGAACGTTTGAATGACGTCATAGTTTAGTAAGCGTTCAAATGTAATAAATTGTTGGAAAGGCATAGAATTCTCTGCTTTTACATCGGAGGTCGGTTTGGGGTAATAGACCTGATTCGGGAGATATCTGGGTGGATAGGGTAGGGGGTGGGTAATAGACCTGATTCAGGAGATATCAGGTTGTGGGATAGACTATACGAATATGCTATGCAAACACTATCATATACTGTAACACTTTATGTAAACCCTTATGATACAATTGTATACAGAGTCAACACTACAATATATATATATATATATATATATATATATATATATATATATATATATATATGTATAAGAACGACGTTTTTTTAACAAATGAACCGTTTATTTGATGAGTGTGTTGCGATTAGACTACTAGTTCGTTCATTCACCATATAAACTCAGGTATCATACAATATGTTATGACCAGAATTAACCAACATGTGACATATTCTCAAATTGAAAGGAGCGGATGTTAAAATAATATTACTATTCATATTGTCACGACACAGTTGTTTAGTCTATGAATAATTAAGCAAAGAAGAAAGAAGGGAGATAGTTATATCGATAACCTGGTCAGGTGATGCAGACAATTCTATTCATTAAATACAATATATAGAATAGTTATAACAAAAAAAAGCATACTACTTGTGACTACATTTATTATTTAACGTTTAAAACAGTAAATTTTGCACAGTTTACACTAAAGCTTTATAGTTTAAATAAAACAAGGCAATGGTGTGTTTATAAAATATTTTAACATTGGCCGATACAATATCGAGATAAGCCTAGTCATTTAATATAAACGACTTTTAAAATAATTTATAGAGGGAAGCCATAAATTAATGAACACACGAAGTAACTGCCCAAAACAAATGCTCTGCCACAACACTTGAAAGCGGGGGCGTTAGTGTAATGGATAGAGTCTTGGCCACTCACGCCAGAGATTGCGGGTTTGATCCCCAGCTCGACCTGATGTCTGTAATAAAACAACACTCAGTACTGTTTCTACCCAGAAAGTGGACTCGAGAGCGATTCATATAAGCTCTGAGCTTTCATCGCAATCGAGCTAAAATCAGTTAGTATAAACTAACACTGGAAACATTGTCCTGCTTCACATATACTTAAATGTTATAGTTAAATATACGTTAATTTCTAAAAACTTGTTTTAAAGAAAATCATCTAGATGATCATGATTTTAGACTGACTGCAAAAAACTACATTTCGTTTCATTTATATTTATCAAAGAATAATTTGGTATCCTGTCAGAAATATGAAATGTTGTTTTTATTCTAAAGATAATTTATCAGGATTTTTCAACCTTTTAAAATTGGCTAAAACATATTTTTCCAATCTATCATGCCTATCAATACTCACTGACCACGTATTGCCAAAACAGGCCAAATTGATATACCAACAACACGGATTTAGGATATGCACATAGGTTAGACTAAAATAATTTTCCCGTTTACGGGTGCAACATATTTTGTGACGTATTAAATGAGTCATGTGGTTTTAGTTTGCTTTCAGTTTGATCCGTTATGTACAGATCGATCCAGAATTATAGGGTCTCAACACAATATCTAAACGGACACGCATGTTTTTCAGTAGAGATATGTTGAATGTTAATAAAATATAGGAGAGTGTGGGCTTACGCCGTTATTTTTAAAAGAAGGTTATAAAACTGAGTTCCAGCCTTAATTTTAGATAACATGCTTAACTCAGACTCATTATAACAAAATAAATGAAATACCTGATTTTTGTCTACCTCATAAGTACTTTCAAATTCGAGGTTTAGTCAAGTGTTTGTACTTTAAGTTGTGTTTATATATACGTCCTGGAAATTGTATTTGAGTACAAATTTCAAATTGAGCACGAAAACTGTTTTGTAGCCTCGGGGCCTTGGCGCATATCATTGAGGCGCTTCAATTGATAACTCGGCTACGATCAGCAACAAACTGCGACATGGTCTAGTTAAATACTTGTCAATAATCACGAAACCAAATAATCAGACGGGCTACCGAACCAGGCCCGACTCTTATCCAAGTGAACGTATTACCCAAAATGTTTGTTTTCCAGAAGAAACATTAGGAACGATTTTATTATCAATTGAATCGAAATATGATGAGATGTACTACAAAAAAAACAATGACTTATAATTCTCAAAATACACAGCACTGACTTTGAAAAAAACAACAAAGAGTTTGCTGCCTCTATTCGTTTCCGCTGTATTCTTTATCCATTTCAATACATACAATGAAATCTAACATGTTTGTTCTATGTTTAATTGAAAATATCGTTATATTAAAAATGTTCACGACATTCAAATATATGGCAGTATTGAATACAATTTACATATATCACCCATCAATCAAGTGATAAGGTAGAATTTCAATTACGGTTTTCATTATTTCAAAACAGGTTTGGTTCATTTCACGTGTTTCAAAGCATAAACACATCTCATTCAGTTAATTATTAATTACATATCTTGCATGGTGTATTTCAATAAACCGATTCATTAGAATGAAACAGACAGAACAAACCTCATTTGACATTTATATGTAAGGTGATTGTATTTTTGCTCTACGGTCGGGTCATACAAACCTTTTAAGTATTAAACAGGTATCGGCACTCAGTATTAAGCCAGATGCCAACATTCATATAACATGACCGGGGGTAGTACCATACGATGTATCTGAAGAATAATACACCGATGTGGGCATGTCTTCAAAAAGATAACATCAAAGGGCGCTAAATACGCACTGTTGATACATACCGTATATTATAAAATAACTACTGAGAACGCAAAACGCTCTACAGTACATACCATACACTATAAAACAACTACCGAGGACGCTCAATACATGTATTATATTTACAATACATATCATACACTATAAGACAACTACTTGGGACGCTAAATACAATAGTTACACTACATACCATACATTATAAAACAACTACTGAGGACACTAAACACCATACAATACACTATAAAACAACTACTGAGGACGCTTAACACCATACAATACATTATAAAACAACTACTGAGGACGCTTAACACCATACAATGCATACAATACACTATGAGACAACTACTGAGGACGCTAAACACCATACAATGCATACAATACACTATAAAACAACCACTGAGGACGTTAAACACCATCCAGTGCATACAACACACTTTAAAACAACTACTGAGGAATCTAATACCATACATTGCATACAATACGCTATAAAACAACTACTGAGGACACTAAACACCATTCAATACACTATAAATAACTACTGAGAACGCAAAACACTCTACAGTACATACCATACACTATAAAACAACTACCGACGACGCTCAATACATGTATAATAGTTACAATATATAATATATACTATAACAAAACTACTGAGGACACTTAACACCATACAATACACTATAAACAACTACTGAGGACACTTAACACCATACAATACACTATAAAACAACTACGGAGGACGCTAAACACCATACTATGCATACAACACACTATAAAACAACTACTGAATAATCTTACACCATAAAATGCATACAATACACTATAAAACAACTACTTAAGACGCTAAACACCATACAATACATATTGTACAATATAACAGAAGACGTTGTGATTGCAAAGCTGTGAAATATTAATGAAAAACATAATATTATTTTGGTATGTATTTACTATTTTGCTTTAAAAATAGCATACCAAAGACTTACAATATTGGTAAAAAAGAAATATAGTATATAATAACTTTTCCTAAAATTTCCAGAATGCGAGCCATTAACAGCAATTACGAACGGCGAAATAAGAGGAAACATGAACAAAAATGGATCAAAATTGAAGATTGAATGCAAAAAGGAATATGAGACGCGTAACGGTGATGTATACACCACGTGTAACGACGGCTCCTGGAATCCTATACATGAATGTGTGAGAAGTACGTATAGAAGGTCATAAAACTCGTTTATATAAATGAATCGTCGATTTCTAGTGTTTATGAAAATCTAAGAAGCCTTTACAAGGAGACCATCGTGATGGTCTAATTGTAGAGCATCCGCACCTCGCAAGGTCTTGGGTTCGATCCCGACCGGTTCGTACCTAAGACTTGGAAAATGGTACTAGAAACTTCCTAGTTAGGCGCTCAGCGTTCAGAGGAATGTTCTATGTTCCAAAATGTTCTGGATGGCCCGTGTTAGTATCATATGACTGGGTGGGAAAATACACCCCCTTCCATATGTTTACGGCATGCTACTCCAGTGTGGTGATGTGGCGCTCAGAATACTGTCTGAAGTGCTAATATTTATATAGTATAATATGATATTGCATTTGCATCCAGTAATGAAATTACGCCTTCATTGAACCCTTATATTATTTTGTCGTTTATGTCCATGAGCGTTATTTTGAGCTTCGGACATATTGTATTTTAAACACATTGTTATCGAGATATTACGGTAAGATATCGTGACTTTTGTAACCGTTTCTACTGTGGCATTTCAAGCTCACTGATGAATGAGGGGAAACAAAATGTAAGCCTGGCGTCTGTTATTTTATAAACAAGCTTAATAATAGAGATACTATATCTGATTTAAACATATATTACACATTGACCAGATTGTGGGATTCCGCCCAGTGTCAATCACTCGTCCATCTCTCCAGGGTCCACTCTGCAAGATACAAAGCGGAGGTATTCGTGTGATGATGGTTATATGACAGACAATGAGGAAGTTGTCATGGAAACCACGTGTGATGCTACAGAAAATTGGACAGACACAACATTTAGTTGTAAACGTGGTAAAATGTTTAAACAAATGAATTCATTGGTTAACGTCACGTGTTGAATACAAGTATGTAAACTTTCTGATTTCTGATTCATATTTCGGTGGTGTTTTAAACCTGATACATGTATCTTAACAACTACAAAATTTAAAACGAGCGAGGTTTCAAACTTACTTCATAACCATTTTCAGATAAAACTATCATAAAACAGTAATAAACGTAATAGCCAGTATTAGATTTCAGTTGTAAGAGTGACACTTACAAAAACATACGATAAAGCTTATTTTGTAACTATATACAGTAATAAAGTCATGTATTTATGAATAGTATGTCAATGGTTTCCTATTGTGTTACTATATATCGTAACGCATGTACTTATGGCACGTGTGTCAAAATGTTTTCTATTTATCAGATTGCGGTTCTCCGCAAACCATACTGAACTCCGTCTTATCAAACGGTTTAACTACTGAAGGAACAAGTCGGTTATATACGTGTGATTCCGGGTATTCAACCGGGACGTTGAACACGCCTATCATTATAGAGTGCAAATCCGACGGAAAATGGACAACTCCATCTGGATCGTGTGTTGTAGGTGAGGTTGTTTTTATCTCCCTTATACAGTATCCTATAGGAGATATTGCTGATATATAAAGGAAATCGGAAAGGAACAATTATAATAAGTCAAAATTACCAAACAGCAGTTGTAAAGAGCAACACAACCAATTCTGTCACCAATGACCTTCCATAGAAACAATGTTGCGTAAGAAAATAAAAAACTCGTGTAATTGTTGGTTGGGGGGTGTTGATTCAATACACCTGCGAATTCTCAGTTGTATCTGATTATAATTGACCAAGATATTTATTGTTGAATTATACACACTCGTGTGCAGTGGCTATGTTTTAATGGCATAATGAAACTTGAAGAAAAATCAGAAATAAGGCCTTACATTAAAGCCCGAGTTTCTTTGTGAGTTATCGCAAAAAGAGATTTATTCTGAATTGTGTCTTATTCATGATAGTTCTACCGAAACATTGAGAACAGCTTTTTGTTGGGTTAAGAAAGTTATTGGGGATCAGTAAAGCGTGCGAGAAA
This sequence comes from Panopea generosa, assembly GCA_029582155.1. Taxonomy (NCBI): domain Eukaryota; kingdom Metazoa; phylum Mollusca; class Bivalvia; order Adapedonta; family Hiatellidae; genus Panopea; species Panopea generosa. Next base: position 21,477,618 of record CM055909.1, read on the forward strand.
AAAACCCACCCAGGTAGGCATGTTGTTCCACCAACAAAGGCAAACATTGGTGCTGTTAGAGCTATGGTAGAAGAAGATGGACGGTATTTTGTTTTCAAGATAACGTATGGTCTTGGCATTTCAGTAGGCATCGCACATCGTATTCTGACTAACTGTTTGAAACTCAAAGAAGCTGTGTGCTAGATGCCCCCCCCCCCCCCACCCGCTTGCTGACACCTGACCAAAATGCCAAGCGTTTAGATTGTGTTAAAAACCTTCTGAAAAAACAAATGTAACCCTAGAAAAATTTCTGACTTGTTCACTGGGGATGAAACTTGGGTTTATTATTTTGAGCCCAAACGGCGCATCAATAAAAAAACAATAGCTTGGTAAAAAGCTGGCTAGGCCGGTCATAGCAAAGAGTTCAAGAAGCGCAAAGAAGTTTGTATATGCCATTTTCTAAAATTGTAGTGGTCCTGTTTTACAAATTCCTTGCAAAGAGGGTAAAACATTAACAGGCAAGTTTTACAAAGATAAAGGACTTCAAAATGTCAAAAGGTTTTATCAAAAGAAATGCCCAAGTGAATGTTTGAAATGCATACAGTTTCTTCATGACAATGTTGCTGTCCACAAAAGTAAAAGTGTACACTCTTTCTTAGTACAAGAAAATGTTATTCAGGTTGAACACAAAACCCCAACACCCCCCCCCCCCTTTTTATCCCTAACGACTTAAGCCCCTGTGACTTTTTCCTATTTCCCATGCTAAAAAAGTATGTAAACGCTATGCTACTAGAAGTGCCATTGAGTCTGCAATTTTTCAGTGTCTTAACTGTATACCAAGGGGAGACTACTTTGCGGCATTTAAGTCGTGGGCAGCAAGACTTCAAAAATGTGTATCTGTGCAGAAGGGGATACTTTGAAGGGTTGGCCTGAAAAAAAATCCGTCCCTGTGAAAATCTTAAATATCCGAAGACCAGTGACAGAATATATTTAATGCCCCTCGTACAATTTTAAACGGAAAGTGAAGAAGCATTTCAAAATAGTTTTGTGTTGGTGGAGGGTGGTATAGATTTTTTTTTCAACTTCCTACATTTGTCACGACGTATGTCTAAAAGAACTGTCAATATTGGTACTAGGAGGATTGAGGTTGGAGGGGAGGCGTGATCGTTTGGTGGAGCAATTTATTGTTTGAGATGGCAAATGCTGAACTTAAGAAACCTTCAGGAACCTTTAGTATGACGTATTGAAATTATTTACCTTTTTGTATATTCTTTTAAACATTTGTAGACCTATTTAGAAAACTGCACTACACAAACGATAATGGTAAGTATATCACATAGATTTATTTTATAAGGCTTGATAAAAGGCATGCCTAAATAAATATAGTGACAATAATCACAGTGGCACCTCGTTGTTAGCCAAGTATAGTATTTCCAACATGTATAGGCCTGGGTTCAAGAATCAAGTTAAAATTTAATAGGGACATGCCTTTTGTAAACTATTAACATTATATTAATAATATTGGTTTGTTTAAATAATTTATGTTTCGTGAAAATTGAGACCAGTCTCACTCAGGACTGGAAAGAGTTGCACCTCCACTCCTACGATTATGTAGCAATAATTGTGTAAGCACCTATTGTGCATTCATGCTATCATAGTTCAACATGTTTGTATATTTGGGCAGGCAGAAAAGTCGTGAGTGGGAGTGGAAGGGGTTGTGTGGGAGGAATATACAAGTTCTGTTCATCCTAAAACCTTAATGAGCCGTTCTAAATTCGTTCTATATTGTGACCTGCAGTTTTACGGAGTGAACCCAACCTATCAGCAATATTTATTTTTGTTCAATATAAAACGTTCATGCGTACCTTGCTCGGTTACTTTACAAACTTTATTTTCAATAAAAAAGTCAGAATTATGGAAATCAGTCAGTTTCACATAATGCCAAATGATAGCCGATAATTTCTGCTGCTTGGAAAGGGAGTAGTAGTTGGTTTTGATGAGGAACAAGATCACAGTGCTGCCTGAAATTACTATCGGTAACAAACTAATATGGTAGCATTTTAAAAATTAAACATTTTCTTTGAATAAGGAATAATACAATAATTTGCAATATGCAATTAACACAAATTAACATATGTCAAACCATGAAGTTAGCATTTGAGTGAAAGGATTTGTAAATACCAAGTTATAACATGCATTTTGCACACAACTGAATAAACAACTGTCGTTTAAATGAATGTAGTTTGTAATTTCCGATCTTTAACATGTAGTTTACGCACATAGACGTTGCCATTTGATATAATTCAAATTGGCGACAATTAAAGTTGAAATATGTTAAACAATCCGATTTATGGCGGATTCAATCTGATATATAGCTTTGATCATGAAAACCTCAGCCCAATCGTCGTACGAAACGTCCAAAAGTGTAAGCAATCACATAACCGTAAGCATGAACGATAAATTGAAACATAAACCAAAAGATAACGTAGAGTTCAAAGGCAAGTGTGACCTTTTCATCCTTGTATATGACATTGACTTTTAAGTATGCCATCAGTTATATGACATGATGACTTAGACCATCAGCATACCTGCTATTATTACGCCAGGTTTCATCATGATAACTGCAAGCAATGTATGTACGTCATTCGCTTATAAAAAGCTTGCATCAAAATTAAAAATCAAATATGACATTTCCCCCCTGATACATACACAGATAAATTACCGCCATAGTTGTTTAGTCAATTAGTACGTTTGACATTATCTGATAGTGTCTAATGAAACCTAAACAATTTAGTGAATTAAAACTTTTAGGTATAAACTTAATATATACACAATAAATAATAAAAACAACAAAGAAATAAATAACATGAAAAAATAATAATATTATGGAAAAGGAGATGTTATATTCCAAAAGGAAATATAACAGTCATAAAAATATTATTACTATCTATTTTAAATCATTTATTTATTTCCCTTCCTGTTAATTGTTAAACAAAGGCATTTACCGACTCACTGAAAGCAACATGAATTTGAAAACTGCTATTTTGACTTATATAATACGTAACCATATTTGTTTACAAAATTTGATAAAATATGGAAATGCTTTTACCAAAACATAATTAATAAAAAAGTAATACCTTTTGAATAGTTCTACTTCAATCGTAGAGGTCCTTAATAGAATAAACTCAAATAAACACAGTGAAAGAACTTTTTCAAACACCAATACTTCATTATGAAAATATACAAATAGGTTAAATTAACGTAATAAGTTTGAGTCATTTTCGAATATGTTTAAATTCAAATATTAATCATACCATCAAAAGGAGTATCTCTTTCACTTTTGTGAGAGGTATGGTAAAATTGTAAGAGGATATAATGCTTTAAGAACAGCACATGCTTTGACGATTCTCATTTCTTTCCTATGTCCTATTAACTTATCGTTCGGAACAGATTGTGGTCCCATTTTACCAATCGCCATGTTTACTTGCGTCTCAATGGATTCGACTATCATACATTCGGAGGCGACGTATTCCTGTATAGAGGGGTACCGCACAACTAGTCCAGCTTCAGCCTTGGTCACAATATGTCTGGCAACTGGACAGTGGTCAGCTGTTGATTTTACATGTACAGCAGGTACACCCGCGTGAAATGTGTGTTATAAAATATTATTCCAAGCTAATAATCAAATTGATATTTACAATATTTACATTACCGTGCTACTACCACCACAACTACCACCACTATTACTACTAATACTACTGCTACTATTGCTACTACTACTAGTGCTACTTGTATTACTTCTATTCTATGACTACTATTATTACTATTATTATTTCTACTACTACTAATGCTACTTCTACTTCTACTACCACTACTACTACTACTACTACTACTGTTACTATTGCTGCTACTACTACTATTGTTACTACTACTGCTACTACTTTTACTATTATTCTATGACTACTACTACTACTACTACTACTATTCTACTACTACGAATGCTACTAATAATGCTAATACACCTACTACAGCTATTCTACTACTACCAATACTTCTGCTGCTACTTATACTACTACTACTATTACTACTACTACTATTCTACTATTACTACTACTACTATTATTACTACTTCTATTCTACTACTACTTCTACAGCTACTATTTATACTGCTACTGTTAAACATGTTACTACTATTCCACTACAACTACTACTAATTCTATTACTACTTATACTACATTTATTATTATTACTTCTATTACTACTACTACTAATAATACTTCTACTACTATTACTACTACTACTTCTACTAGTACTACTACTATTACTAATACTATTCTACTACTACTACTGCTACTACTAATGCTACTACTACTGTTCTACTACTACTACCACTACTACTACTTCTACTACTACTTCTACTACTACTTCTATTACTACTACTTCTACTAGTCTACTACTACTACTACTACTACTTCTACTACTACTACTACTACTACTACTGCTACTGCTACAACTACTACTACTACTACTACTACTACTACTACTAAAACTACTACTACTATAACTACTATTACTACTACTACTTCTACTACTTCTACTTCTACTTCTTTTACTACTATTACTATTCTACTACTACTACTACTACTACTATAAATATTACTACTGCTACTATTACTACTATTACTATTCTACTACAACTTCTACTTCTGCTGCATACGCTGCTGCTGCAACTACTACTTCTACTTCTACTTCTACTACTATTACTACCACTACTACTTCTACTACGACTATTATATAACTACTGCTATTACTACTTCTACTACTACTACTACTACTACTACTACTACTACTACTACTACTACTACTACTACTACTACACTACTACTATGTCTATTCTCTAACTAATTCTACTACTAATACTACTACTACACCTACTACTACTACTACTATTACTACGTCTATTCTATAACTATTACTACTACTCCAACAACTTCTACTACTACTATAACTACTACAACTACTACTTCTACTTCTACTTTTACTTCTTCTACTTCTACTACTTCTACTTCTTCTACTTCTACTACTACTCCCACTACTACTACTTTAACATATTTTACTACTATAACTACTACTACTACTATTACTATAATTATTACTACTACTAATACAACTACTTCTACTACTACTTTTACTTCTTCTACTATTAATATTACTACTCCTACTACTACTACTACTATTACTACTACTACAACTACTATTACTTTTTCTATTTTACTTCATCTACTACTACTGCTGATTCTGCTGCTGCTACTACAACTTCTTCTTCTACTACTTCTAGTACTATAACTACTACCACTGCTACCATTACTACGTCTATTCTATAACTACTACTACTACGACTACTACTACCACTATTACCACCACTACTACTACTACTACTACTACTACTACTACTACTACTACTACTACTACCATACTTCTACTATTAGCACTACTACTACAACTACTACTACAACAACTACTACTTCTACTGCTACTACTACCACTGCTTCTATTACTACGTTTATTCTATAACTACTACTACTACTTCTACTTCTACTATTCCTTTTACTACTACTACTTCTACTACTAATTCTACTTTTACTACTACTACTACGTCTATTCTATAACTACTACTACTATTACTATTACTATTACTACTACTACTTCTACTATTACTATTACCACTATTACTACTACTACTTCTATTTCTTCTACTACTGCTTCTACTAATACTACTACAACTGCTACTACTACTACGTCTATTCAATAGCTACTTTTACTACTACTTCTACTACCACTATTACTACTTCTACTACTACTACTACTACTACTACTACTATTACTACTACTACTACTTCTACTACTGCTACTTTTACTACTACTACGTCTATTCTATAACTACTACTTCTTCTACTACTACTACCATTGCTACTACTACTACGTCTATTCTATAACTACTACTACTACTACTACTATTACTACTTTTATTACTAATACTTTCACTGCTTCTATTACTACGTCTATTCTATAACTGCTACTACTACCATTACTACTACTTCTACTACTATTACTTCTACTACTATAACTACTACTTCTACTACTACTACTACGACCTACGACTTCTACTGCTATTACCACGACTACTACTACAACTACTACTACTACTTATACTACTACTACTACTACTACTACTACTACTACTACTACTACTACTACTATTACCACTACCACTACTACAACTACTATTACTACTTATACTGATAATTTTCCTCAATGTTAAAACCATATTTACCAAATTGAGAATACGTTAGTTTCGAAAATTAATGAACTTTTATCAAAGAAGCTGTGTATATTCACTTTGATTTCATATTAATTAAATTACCAATATGTGTCAGTTTTTTAGATAAGTATAAGTTTGTCTTCTTTTATGTTTTAAGCAAATCAGTGTAGCTTATAGATACAGGAACAACTAGTCTGTAGAACAGAACAATTGCTCCCGGTTGATTCAGTTAAATAGCAATAATTACGAGCACGCTGATTCGCTATCATCTATTAATATAGTAGGATGCTGCTGATTGGTCTGTGAATTTGGCGATGGGAAAGCCACATTTGTCGGTTGCTTCAGGGAAAGTTTTACTGACGTCACAGTTTAGTTAGCGCTCAATAGCTATAATTTGCGGGACAAGCATTGAATTCTCAGCTTTTTTATCGGGAGTTAATATACATGGGGTTAATTTCACTAACGTTCGTAAGTTTATTCATTTAGTGTGTCGCTTACTTATTTCAAGACCTTAGTAAGACTTTTTGTAAAAGTATTTTTACTAAAATTTGCAAAACGACTACAAATGAAACGTTCGTAGATGCCACACGTTGTTCGTAAACTTACGAAAGTTAGTGAAACAGGTCCCTGATTCGGGAGATATCAAGTTCTATATATGGATTATGTAGCTAATAGATGCAGGAACAAACATGGTAGACATGACGTTTGCTGTTCCAATAACGAACTTAGTAATTAGACATACTATATATTGCATTAACTATATTTATATTAATCAGACTGTGGGACCCCACCCAGTGGCACTCACTCGTCCATCTCGGCTGGTTCCACTCTGCAAGATACAAAGCGGACTTACATTTGTGATAACGGTTATATGACAGAAAATGATGATGTTGTCATGGACACCACGTGTGGTTCTACAGGACAATGGACAGATACAACATTTATTTGTAAACGTGGTAAGATATTTATCGTTTGGGTTCATGGGTTAGGTTAAAGAATTCTAAGCACACTAATATATAATATATAACTATTTTTATATTGCTATTTTATATCCATCCCCACCCCAACCATGGAACATTCTATAAACATGCTTGTTTGGAAGTACATGTACGCCTATTAAGAAAATGTACACACGTTTCACCAACCCTTGGACTGTATAGAAAATGGTTAAATTGATGTTGTATTATATGGTTATCTAATTAAATTGCTGATTGCAATGCTAACATCAGCCCCCAATGTCCACCTAACAAACAAATATTTTGGTTTATTAAACGGCGTTGAAATGAAAATAAGGGTGCATATACGTGTTTTTATACGTATTGTAACATATTGTATTATGATAGATGTTGTAATTGTGCAAAAAGGCGTGGGAACTTTAATCTCAAAGGTGTCATCGGGTAAGGATGTTATGTCAAAATTGTATCCAAATCAATATTTAAAGTAACTCTAACCTTCAAACAGTAGCCAGTCTATGGCTCTTGACTTTGATCTCTTCTGCATATGCCGTCCATACTTAAGTTTAGCACGTTTTAATGTTTATTTTAAAATAAAAAAAAACATAGATGATTATTTATTGTATTGAAAATAATGTCATTATTTTGACCGACAATACCAGATAGTAAGATTTTCATTGGTTATAATCGGCGTTCAAAATAGCGGTGAGCGTAACCTTGCGAAAACATTTTCCACACACAAATAACATGTGAAGCCTAAACAAGCATTATGACTCCATACAAGATATATAAATGATATTACATTCGGTTGCTGGAAATACCTGCCAGAATGTGTCAGAGCGCGTGTGTTTTCGATTCTTGTAGATAATCAATCGGAATTCCTCTATAATATTCGCAAATTTACATTGTATTTAGGATGCATTTTATACTCAGCGGGATTTGATGTAAGATTAACACGGAGCTGGCAACAAACATTCCGTTAACATTGCAACAAAATGACTGTCATATGCAGGAGTGTTCACTTTTTCGGAGCAGGAAGTAGTGAGACCATCAATGAAAACCACGTGATTCATACCATTGATTTTCTTCTTCACGACTGCCAAACCCAGATGCTTTATTCAAAATAGTCTGTTTTCAACGCTATTGGCGTTCAGTTGTAAGAGTGACACTTACAAAAACAAGCTCCTTTTGTTATAATTTAGTACCCTCGTACTACTTACAATACTATAGTCAATGGTTTCCTATTTTGTTATTATTTAGTACCACACGTACTACTGACAATGCTAAAGTCAATGGTTTCCTATTTTGTTATTATTTAGTACCACACGTACTTCTGACAATACTTTTTTGTCAATGGTTTCCTATTTTGTTATTATTTAGTACCACACGTACTACTGACAATACTATTGTCAATGGTTTCCTATTTTGTTATTATTTAGTACCACACGTACTTCTGACAATACTTTTGTCAATGGTTTCCTATTTTGTTATTATTTAGTACCACACGTACTACTGACAATACTTTTGTCAATGGTTTCCTATTTTGTTATTATTTAGTACCACATGTACTACTGACAATAATAAAGTCAAAGGTTTCTTATTGTGTTACTATATATCGTAACACATGTGCTATATGACATTTACGACAATGGTTTTCTATTTAACAGACTGCGGATTACCGCCTAACATACAGAACTCCGTCATATCAAACGGACTAACTACTGAAGGAACAAGTCGGTTATACACGTGTGATCCAGGTTATTCGACCGGGACATCGAACACGATCATCAGCATAGAGTGCCAATCCAACGGAAAATGGACAATTCCACCCGGATCGTGTGTTATCGGTGATATTTTGTTTATTTCTCTTATGCGGTATCCTAATTCTGCCAATTAGAAACGGAGATAGTGATTTAACGTTTAAGAACAATATTGAACTGTCAAAACCTCAAAATAACTCCCCCAGGATTACAATAAGTATATTTTGAATCAAAGCATTTGGAAATAAATGGTATATAAAAAAACTCGAATTATAAAACGTGGCCATATCATTCTTCTTAATGGATGTACATGTATTTTCCAAATGGACTGAAACGTACTGACAAATGGTCTTTACCCTTTAAAATACTTTTAAGTATATATTATTTGGTTCATGTCAACGTTTTGTAGTATCGACTCAGTAAGTTCGTATTTGTCATTTTCAGCGGTTTTCAGAGTTCCTAGTGATGATACCATGTGTATATTATTGACTTCTGCTTGCATTACGTATACATCTCAGAATTCCTAGTGATTATACCTTGTGTATATTATTGACTGCTGCTTGCATAATGTATACGTTTCAGAGTCCATAGTGATGATACCATGTGTAAATCATTGACTGCTGCTTGCATTACGTAAACGTTTTAAGTTAGTGTATATATGAAAGGAGGTATATACGCTGGTATTTACTGTTTAATTATGTATATAGTACCCAGTCTACGTATATTGACTTTGATTCTTACCGCAAATGGCGTTATTTACGTTGGGCATAACATAATATTTTAAGCATGTGTTAATCGTTTAGCACGTTTTGATGGTTATACTTTTGTTAATACTCAATCGGAATTCCTCTATAATGTTCGCAGATTAACATTTTAGTTGGGGTTGTGTTTTGTACCCCGCACTCAATGTAAGAATGACACAGCATTCCTTTAGTTTAGTACCAAAATGGCTGTCAAATGCAGGAGTGTTCGCTTTTTCTGAACAGAAAGTAGAGTGAACAAGCCTGGTGGAATTGGAGACCACTCAACAAGGAAATGTACATAATTCATACTCTTGATTTTCTTTTTCACGACCAGACCAAGAAGCTTTATTTTAAAGAGTGTTCAACTTAAGTTATCATCATTTTAGTCTAAAGTGTCTTAAAACAGTAACTTAACATAATAGGTCATTGTCTGTCAGAAGGGAGAGTAACAGTTATGTCAATGGTTTCATTTCTTACAGATTGCGGATCTCCACCAAATATACCAAACTCCGTCATATCAAACGGGCTTACTACTGAAGGAACACATCGCGTATACATGTGTGATTCCGGATACTCGACTGGGACATCGAACACGCCCATCAGCATAGAGTGCAAATCCAACGGAAAATGGACAACTCCATCTGGATCGTGTGTTGTAGGTGAGGTTTTGTTTATCTTTCGTATGCGGTATCCCAAATGCTGACGGGGAGTATCAGTTGAAAATTTGACAACAATATTGAAAAGTCAAAACCTCAGTAAGTTTATGTTGAATCAAAACATTTGAAAATAAATGGTGTATGTCAAATACAAATAATAGAGTTTGACCTTATGTATTTACAATATAATGTTTACATGGATGTGTTTACTAAGACTGCTCTGCTTTTATTTAGTGTACGTTTAATGATACGTTATATGATAAAGCGACAGTGACCCATTCCACGAAATAAAGAAAGTGGCAGTTCCGGTTAGATTAAGCCTGTTCTTCAGTAGTTGTATATGCAACACCCATCACACACTATCGAACATTGAGGAGTCATTAATGATATAATAATTTTGATAATACCAGATAGTATGTCTATTTCAACATTTATAAGAATTGGAAAAACTGTAAGAGAAATATACGATTTGGGGACTCTATTTTCATCTTCATAGCCAACAAATTCACCGTTCAATGTGATAAACTTGTGTTCCATGTTTGCACTCTATACAGATTGTGGTACCACTCTGCCAACGGCCAAGTATGCCAGCGTTTCAACTGGTCTAACAGTCATGCATTCGGAAAGGATGTATTCATGTATAGAGGGGTACCACACGTCAAGTCCAGCGTCAGCCTTGGTAACAATTTGTCTAGCAACCGGTCAATGGTCAGATGTCGAGTTTACATGTACACAAGGTAAACCAGTGTTAAGCGCTTGGTTTATAATATGTTAATGGTAATAGTCTAACTGATCAATAATTAAATCAATGTACATGTATGCGATATAAGCATTGCATTGCGAGGTGCAGAATGGTATCAAATACAATACTAACTAAAGAAGGAACCTCCACCTAACTGACATTTCTTCACTATATACACATTCATTTTCGATTTTAATTCTACCATTGACACTTCTACTACTACTACCACTACTACTACTATCACTGCTACTACGACTACTATTTCTACAAATTTTATTACAAATAATACTACTATTACCATTTCTATTACTACTACTACTACCACTACTACTACTATTACAACTACTACTACCAGCACCACTATTACTACATCTACTATTACTACTACCACTAGTACTATTTCTTATGCTACTTCAACTACAACTACTATACTGTTACTACTACATTTACTACTACTACTACGATTTCTATTACATATACTACTACTACTACTTCTACTCCTACTATCACCACCACTGCTACTACTACTAATACTAATATCTACATTAACACCTCTACTATTACTACTTCTACTACTACTACTACTACTACTACTACTACTACTACTACTACTACTACTATAACTTCTACTATTGTTACTATTACATCTACTACTACTATAATTACTACTACCACCACCACTGCTACTACCACTACTAATACCACCACCTCTACTACTACAACTTCTACTGCTGCTACTACTATTACTACTACTACATCTACAATTACTACTCCTACTATTACTACTATTACCACTACTTTTACTACTACTACTATTACTACTACTTCTATTACTACTACTACTATTACTACTACTAATTTTATTACTACTACCACCACCACTGCTACCGCTACTACTAATATCACCAACACCACCTCTACTACTACAACTGCTACATCTACTACTACCACCACCACCATTCTTACTACCACTGCTAATTCAAACACCACCACCATTTCTGCTACTACTACTACATCTAATACTACTACTGCTACCACCACTATAACTACCACTGTTACTACTACTACTTCTACTACTATTATTTCTACTATTGTTACTACTACATCTACTACTACTATAATTACTACTACCACCACCACTGCTACTACCACTACTAATACCACCACCTCTACTACTACAACTTCTACTGCTGCTACTACTATTACTTCTACTACATCTACAATTACTACTCCTACTATTACTACTATAACCACTACTTTTACTACTACTACTATTACTACTACTTCTATTACTACTACTACTATTACTACTACTAATTTTATTACTACTACCACCACCACTGCTACCGCTACTACTAATATCACCAACACCACCTCTACTACTACAACTACTACATCTACTACTACCACCACCACCATTCTTACTACCACTGCTAATTCAAACACCACCACCACCTCTGCTACTACTACTACATCTAATACTACTACTACTACCACCACTATAACTACCACTGTTACTACTACTACTACTATTACTTCTACTATTGTTACTACTACATCTACTACTACTATAATTATTACTACCACCACCATGGCTACTACCACCACTAATACCACCACCTCTACTACTACCACTTCTACTGCTGCTACTACTATTACTACTACTACATCTACAATTACTACTCCTACTATTACTACTATTACCACTACATTTACTACTACTACCATTACTACTAATACTATAACTACTACTACTATTATTACTACTACCACCACCACTGCTACCGCTACTACTGATATCACGAACACCACCTCTACTACTACAACTACTACATCTACTACTACCACCACCACCATTCTTACTACCACTGCTAATACAAACACCACCACCACCTCTGCTACTACTACCACATCTAAAACTACTACTACAACTACTACTACCACCACTACAACTACCACTGTTACTACTACTACTATTACCACTACCGCTACTACCACTACTAATACTACTACCACTACTACCACTACTACCACTACTAGTACTACTACCACTACTACTACAACCGCTACTGCCACTACTTATACTTCTACTACTACTATTACTACTACTACCACTACTACTACCGCTTCTACCACTACTAATACTACTGCCACTACTACCACTACTAGTACTAATACCACTACTACTACTACCGCTACTGCCACTACTAATACTACTACCACTACTAGGTCTACTACCACTACTAATACTACTACCACTACTACCACTACTAGTACTTCTACCACTACTACTACATCCGCTACTGCCACTACTTATACTACTACTACTACTACTACCACCACTACTACTACCGCTACTACCACTACTAATATTACTGCCACTACTACCACTACTAGTACTACTACCACTACTACTACTACCGCTACTGCCACTACTAATACTACTACCACTACTATCACTACTAGTACTACTACCACTACTACCACTACTATAACTACTACCACTACTACCACTACTACTACTACTACTGCTACTACTACTACTACTACCACCTAAGCTACAGGTTACTATTTACCTGCGTGAACCCTTTTCTGTTTCAGACTCAAATGCTGGTCAATCATGCAGTTCATCTAGACCTTGTACCGGACTGCATACAGACTGCTTTGGAACAATTTGCTTTTGTAACCCACTGTATCGGTACAACAGCGAGCTAAAAGAATGTTACCAAGGTAACCGACTCCATATAGATACTTACCATACATGCATACAGATTGTTACATACGTTCCATTTCATTATTTTTAATTGGCCCAACGTCATTTTCAGCATGAATCAGGTTCTATATGTTATATCCAGTTTTATTGGTGGACGAAGACCTCAGAATGAAACTGAGAAGAACCACCGTCCTTCCGCATATAGCTGGCAAACTTTCTCACGTAAAGTTATTGAAGCGAGCGGTACTCGAACATACGACCTCATCGAAGAGAAGTAAGTCATTATCACAATATATGTGCTGAATATGTTTTTTTCTAAGGTGGGCAATGACATATACTTGTACGTATTCAGGTGCACTAGTAACATTGTAACAGAACAATCAGTGTATTTTATAAAGGAATCTACGACACCTAAATGTAGATATTCCAGCCCATTATTATAACAGCAACAAAATCAGTGTATATTTTAAAACAAGCGACGATTCATATATTTCCATTTATTCCATTATGTGTGTGTGTGTGTGCGTGCGTGCGTGCGTGCGTGCGTGCGTTCGTGCGAGCGTGTAAGTACAGTCAATACTGTCTTAAACAGCCAGTCAAGGGATGGAACCAAAGTGACCTTTTAAGACAGGTTGTTGCTTAATACAGGTTAATTTGCTCCGAAAGCATTCAAACGGGAAATAGCAAATGTGGCTGCTTAAGACAGGCGGCTGCTTAATAGTGATGGCCACTTTAATTGTATCTATAAACGTTTATTTTGATTGCTTTTAGTATTTTATATAGTAACTATATGTTTGCTATTGCAACGGTTGTGTTCATGATGCTATATCTCTCCATTTGCATACAACGAGTATTGTCTTATGCTTAGCCTCTATAATAAACACATTAAAGCATATGCCTGTTGTTGAACTACCATCTGACTAACAAAACGATTAAACTATGTTTGAACTATTTTTAATTGATATTCCATTTTACAGAATGTTCAGTGCTATCGGATACTTTTGAAGAACATGAACACAAGTTCATCAGAAATTTTAACATAAGGTCTCTCCGAGGTGGATTGGACGAATGTAAACTTGCTTGTCGTCAAGAACCTGGATGTAATTCAATTGATATGAATAGTTCGAGCAAAATGTGTCATCTGAACATGTTGACACTGGACATGGCACGTGATACATATCCGTCAGCAGAAGGGAATGGCAACAATCTTAATCTCCACACTCGTACATGTATTAATTAGAAAACAATTGATGTGCCAGAACACAGTTATGAAATGATATATATCATCATTATATTGTATTGATGGAGGAAGAACTTAAATGCATACACTTATAATCTATATCTGCAATTTGATATCACCCGAATCAGATATATTTACTCCTAAAAATAGCGAATTGTATCCCTTAAATCCTATCATTTGAACGCTTACTGAACTATAACGTCATTCAAACTTTCCCTGAAGCAACTCACCAATCGCTGTGCTCAAATATGCTGCTATCTAACGAATCCAGTCGACATAACTGGGTCCGTTCTACAGACCCGGTGCATAAATCTGAACCAATATCCTTCCACAAGAAATTTTCTCACACATATTTAGACTGAGATCGGATCCATGACTTCAGCGGTGAGCTGTGATTTTGAAACAGTGCCATGTACAAATAGGCAGTAGGAACACAAAGAACGAAACAGTGCCATGTACAAATAGTCAGTAGGAACACAAAGAACGAAACAGTGCCATGTACAAATAGGCAGTAGGAACACAAAGAACGAAACAGTGCCATGTACAAATAGTCAGTAGGAACACAAAGAACGAAACAGTGCCATGTACAAATAGGCAGTAGGAACACAAAGAACGAAACTGTGCCATGTACAAATAGGCAGTAGGAACACAAAGAACGAAACAGTGCCATGTACAAATAGGCACTAGGAACACCAAGAACTAAACAGTGCCATGTACAAATAGGCAGTAGGAACACAAAGAACGAAACAGTGCCATGTACAAATAGGCAGTAGGAACACAATGAACGAAACAGTGCCAGGTCCAATAGGCACTAAGAACACAAAACGAAACAGTGCCATGTACAAATAGGCAGTAGGAACACAAAGAACACCTACACAAAATTGGGGAAAAGTATCGGTATTATATAATATACATGTAACTAGTATATTAAGCTACAAAATAATGGAAAATAACATTATTGTGTAGCATTAAACCATTAGTACATTTTGAAAAAAAAAAACAACATTTAAATTTTAATAAATGTACACCACTACTACCACGTAGATTTTATTTAGAATATAATAATTGATTGTAATAAAGTTTGTGGTCCGTGCGTTGAAAACAATACAGGTCGTTGAACATATTACGGATTAATTAGAAGTACATGTACGACATGCACGTATGGCAGATAGTACTAAGCTTGGTTTAAACAATATTTGTTCAATTATATGTCACATATAAATAGAGAGGTACAAATTATAAAGAATTTTAAACCTAGCTTTATAAGCTGAATGAATTCATCTCAATAGAGATGTCAAAATATGCTACGACTAGTTGTACATGCATTGGATCTTTTATATTAAGCGAATAAAGAGAGAAAACATAAACGAGATGATTGTAAGTATGGCACGATACGTGAGAAAAAAGTCTTAGAATATAACACTACTGGAATTTCTGATACGAAGAACCGCGACCAAGCATCCTAAAGTACAAGTTTACCACAATACAAATATGCTCAAGATGCAAATAAATAGGTAGATGCTATTTCTGAAATTGATTTCGTTTTGAAAAACCTGTAGAAACATTAGGGAATTTTGTTTGGAAAATGGACATGATATATTTGGAATTCATTTTGCTGAAATTCGTTGTGAAATTTCGTCTTGAAACGCACCTTCACCTTTTAAGTATCGAACAATTAAGAGCTACACACTCGAATATCGACAGAGGAAAAAAGACCATCAACCAATTTTCTATCTGCTACTTACTGAAAAAGAGACCACCAACCCAACTTTTATCTGCTACTTACTGAATATCGACAGAGAAGAAAAGATACCATCAACCTAATTTCTATCTGCTGCTTTCTGAAAAAGAGACCACCAACCTAGCTTTGATCTGCTACTTACTGAATATCGGCATGAAGAAAAAGACACCATCAACCTAATTTCTATCTGCTACTTACTGAAAAAGAACCATCAACCGAACTTCTATCTGGTACTTACTGGAGAGAAAAAATGTTCTTATAATACGTCGCATAACTAAACCAGCTAAAATAAACTTTTTATTCCCGTGTCAATAAAATAAAGTATCAGGTTTGGCACTTTAGTAGCAACACGTAGAGCTCAACTTTCGCCGTACGCAAGTTTATATATATATATATGCAATTTATGTGTTTAATTTGGATGTTGTAATTGTCTTTTTTCTTTATTGTTGTGCTAATGCTCAAATATATTTAAATAATTATTTTTCAGGTTTATCTATATTTTTATCACTATAGATCCAAGTAGCTGAATGATTTCTGACAAATGGATCATTTGTGTGCTCTCAAAGAAAATAGCGATTAGGTTTACATGGTCTTGTTCACGAGGGCAATGTCGGGAAATACCCCCTGATAGCGGTTTAAACAATATCTCATTTTTGAGCAACTTTGAATAAGTTTCACATTTCCAAAGGGTCAAATGAAATAACAGAAAGTCGTACGTGTTGTTTGTCCACCGGAGGCCGTCAACTGCTATCCCTGCTTAACATTGTTATCAATTCTGACTCAAATCGACCAGTCCAAATTAATTTTATAATAAAGGTCATTTTTCCATATGTTCGCTTTACAATGTACCTTGTCTGAGTTGAGTATGAATTTGAAAGCTTTATAATCTTGTGGCCTGGTGTTTTAGAATCGGGGAATTAATTAAGCGTTGGAGAGAAGAAGAGTTCACGTATATGCATAGTTAAATTATATGAATAAGAAAATAGAAAATGCATGTACAAAACGTGTTAATGATATGACTCAAACTTTGAGGTCTGTATGACTAATCACAATGATGAATATGTTTATAGAAGAGAATTGTGTGTGTGTGTGTGTGTGTGTGTGTGTGTGTGTGTGTTTGTGTGTGTGTGTGTGTGTGTGTGTTTGTGTGTTTGTGTGTGTGTGAAATGAATATAACAGAAATGCATAATTACTGTGTGACACAATTAACATTGAATGCAACATTAACATATGCATACCAATCGGCATACTGTTTCTCCAAAAAATAAAAGGGGGAATCTACTTATAATTATTGTCCAATGTTATTAAGGTATTATTCTCAGCATGTTAGTATGCACTCATATTATATGTGTCTTTGGTAAACAAGTTTTGTTATTACATTAAAACGTTCATTGTGGCGGGTAACTTGTCTCGGCAGGCTTAACGCAGAAGAACGCAGGAGAACGCAGAATAATGATTAATTATTTAACACATTATTTTATCATCCAGCAACTGATGTCTTGCACATCAGATATATCTTGCATGATATTATCATATTGCAAAATGGTATAAATCTAAAAGAGGTTTTATTATTATGTGGCAGTTTACACCATTTGTAATCAATAGAACTTTTAATTATTTTAAACACAATTTGCTTAGAATGGTCCCATATTATGAGAAGTTATGCAAAGTAATATATTTGATTTGTATTCCAGAGATGAATGAAAGTTGATGGAAGTAATGTATCGTTATGTTGCTTTCACAAAATCTAAATAATTTCATTCCCTAGGCAATTCTTTAACAATATTGAACATTTGTTTTGCATTTAAATTTACTCATAAAACAATACAGAATAAATCTTTGATTGTAGCTTCGTTTTGGTGTTTTCTATTGGGTTCTCATTTGTATACACAAATACACATATAAAGTACATATAAAGTCCAATGGGTACATAATTGCTTATGTAAATCGCAGCATCTTATATCAAACCAACAAAACAAGTCTGCTACGGATATTATGTGACTTGAATTATGTATTTTATTCTTATTAAAAGGGGATAATTTACCGACATAATGAAATGTTCATGAGCTGTGATGCATTTCCATCACTTTCAGCAGTTATTATTTTATGGGAAAATAATTTTGAAGTCATACAATTTTAAATATACATTTTAAAGATTAACGATTTTACAAATTAAAACGCTATTTTATACAATGGGATAACAATTTTTCATATTACAATTGCAAAACTCTGAAACAATATTTTGAAATTATTATCTAAGATTTTGGCAAGTTTTGAATAGCGGTATATAAACTGTGATATATTTATATAGTTAAGATCGCCTCATGAAAGACCATACCTAATTTAATTTTGTTCAGGGTTCTGCCTAAAGTCGTAGGTTCGAGTCCTGCTCGCTCCAAAAAATTTTATGAGAGAAAGTTTCAAGTTACTTGCGGAAGGACGGGGGTTCTACTCAGTCTGACTCAGTCTGAGGTCTTCCTCCAACAATAAAACTGGATATGCCATATATAACCTGAAATATGTTAAAAAATGGCGTTAAACCCTTTTCCAGAAAAAAAACCATTTTGTTCAGTATGTTACAATCAGGTCGGCCGCTGTGTAACAAAATGTAATGTTATGGTAGTATGATGTCAGTTGTATGTTTGAGAAATAGTACTAATGTAGAGATAGAGACAATTGCAAACTATGTGAATTTGTACAAACCACTCTAGTTGTAATGTATGTTATGCTAACGTATTCCTCAATCCAATGAACTAACTGAACGCCATGCATAACATGCAGTATTTTGAAATATGCGTTAAAATCAATTTTTTCTTTCAATAATTTCAACCTTGAATTTGTATTTTGACATTTTAAGATTTTTCAATTAACAAAAACGCTGAAAATATTGAATCTTAAAACACCAGTAGCTAAAAAAACATAATGCTTAAATTGCGTTCCTAAGAATTCTTTTGTATTGTTTGAACAAAAAAGTTATAAATTGCAAGATGACGAGCATGTTGAATTCTGAAAAATAAAAAGCATGTCGCTGTTCAGTACTGTTTTTAATTCTCTCAAGCAAACATAATTTTAAAAATAATTTGAATTTCTTTATTTGATTCTTAACATGGCACTGGAGAAATCAAACACCGATAATGTGTTAATGTTCCAGTTTGTTTCAAAACGGTATCGCCATGTAACATTTCTGTTACCAATATTGTGTTTGTTGTTGTTGTATGGTGTTTAGCGTTGCTTTCAACAATTTTGTTCAGTCATATCGCGACGGTGTATACTTGAGATAGTATTCTAAGCGCTGTCACACTGGAGTATCATGCCGAAGACACATGGTATGATGCCCCATTCAGTCACATTATACTGACACCGGGCCGACCAGACCTAAAACTCTCCTCTAAATGCTGAGCGTCAAGCGAGGAAGCTTTTAATACCATTTTTAAAGTCTTTGGTATGATCCGGCCGGGGATTGAACCAACGACCTCCCGCATGCGAGGCGGACGCTCTACCACTAGACCACGCCGCGGTCGTTCTGTTACCAAGGATTCGATGGTTGTTGTGAAATAAAATCGATCCACAAGAACAAGTAATCAGTTCTGAAGTTGAATATCATTTTTTATAGAACAATAATGATTCATATTTAGTCGTTATCAGAACAATGCTATGATGACAACATTCAATGAATGGTGTTTTAACGGCACGTCGACACATTATTAGATCAGTTAGTGCGCGTAAGGATTACTGAATGAGATGAAGACGCTTTTTTTCTAACTCTATCAAGTAGGTCAAAGTCAGTAATTTAAACTTTTTAAACATGATGGTGATTAGTTTACAACATCAATATTATTACTGAAATAAATGAAACCCTTCCTAAACAAAAAACTTAACCTAAGGTTCCAAAGCCCAAAGTATGGAAAGTTAGGTAAGTTAGCTATAAACAGTGTTCCTATAACATACTATGAATGTGTTTATGACGTTTAGTCACTATAACATAAATAGTTGGTTCAGAAACAGAGAACAGACTGAGCTTTTGCAATTAGCAGTACAACTATAAAGCGTTGTCGTTCAAACTATCTTTCTTATACTAGTATTAAAGGGACAGTCAATGATTTTGTATAATATTTTTTACGCCTAAAATCGTTAGTAACACCTATAAATGTTTACTCATAGAAAAATAAATATTAATATCTTAAACTAAGTAAGCTCCCAAATGGTGGTGTTGTCCCTAACAGTTCAGAGGCAGCAAACACTTCTGCGGTTTCTTCTTCATTTTGGAACCATTGATGGCCTTTTTTTTTTAATTTGCGCTCTGTCCGTGGTTATGGTTTTCGAATGTTGTATTTTCTCATGGGCATACATCTTTTATTTTTGTATAGATATTATAAATTTAGAAATATAGTACTAGATGGAGACAAGTTTTAACGCGTTTTATTACGTGCTTTATTTCCTTTTAATATGATTTACAGATATGCCATCACCAATCCTTCAAGTTGACACATACATCCAGTTCATCATCAAGTAGAACAGCTGCACATTGCAAATCAATATCCATATCACGTTAATGTGACACTTGATGTCCTTATCAGCTATAGAAAAACATCTAAATTGTTATACATTACTCCGTTAATGATTTGTTATATAATTGGAAGTGTGTGTTTTTATTGTTGTTGTTATATATTTGTCATACATTTTAGTAAAATAAATAATATGTTCATATTGAGATAGATGTATGAATCCTACGCTGCCTCGTGGTCTTAAACGCTGTCGTCTAATCCGCAATTACTTTCCACCGCCAAGGTTTGCATAGCTGGGTCAAAAATGTGTATGTAAGAATGTTTGACAGTTACTTACAGAATGTCGCCTATTCTACTCAGATTCATTCTGAGTACTTCCTCCACCAATAAAACTTGACATGCCATATTTAACCTTTCATCTTCGTCAGAATCTTAATACTTTAGGCATCACCAAAACTAGCACGTGATGGTGTTATATTCGAGAGAAATTTTCGTTATACACTTAAGCAGTTACATCAAATATTCTCATCAAATCCTGAGATATCGGCGATTTATTTCTGGATTATTTATAAAGTAGCCAACTTGTATTTTACTATATTCTGACTTACGTACATGTACCCGTTATCGAATTTCTGTTGTTTAATGTAATGTGAAAAGTAAAATGATTCATTTTATTACAATTTTTTATTTGTGAATAAAGTTGTTTTTAGCATAAAAAGACATTAACAGCGGTCTATTTTTCACATAACAAAGTTTTATTTATTCGTTTAATTAAACAATTAATAATCAATTACTGATTTATTTAAATTTATTTATTTATTTACTTATTTATTTATTTATAATTTGATTTATTTCCATACTTTATGTATCATATTTAATATAAATTCGTCTATACTACCTTAGATGGTAAAATAGAATAGTTGTTCTTTTTCGTTCTATATGTATTATAACACGTGCATTATTCATCGGATGCTATTTAGAAACTATCACTCTTTATCTGGAACGCATTCATTTGACAAAATTCCTGTGAGCCGCACATACTACAAAATCGCAGCTCTGATACTCCGGCACATTCCATAATCTGTCCATTATTGCATGCAGTGCACCATTAGTGTATTTTGTTAGTTGGATGATTTGCACAGATATTCGAATGTGATTATAGGCAGCAAAAGTTAGACGTTGTATTTTTCTTTGCATTCCGATGGGAAATTGAACTTTCGAAAACCAATATTACCAAAACCTAAAATGAATTTCAGTTTAAGTCAAATAATCTTCTATAAATGGATATTATGATGTATAATACTTCGTTAACAGCGTACGTTCCAACCTATAAATGTTTCTGCCAATGTAATGAATAATGCATTCATCTAGATTTTGTTTAAAGGTCTAGATTAAACTCTCGCTTTTTGTTTTGATTTTTAATGATTTGGTAGTACCTGGTATCAGGTATGTACTACAAACGTTCTTAAGAATGCAGCATAGAAATATGTGGGCTATCCCATAGCACGCTAAGTAGTTAAAGTAAAGAACTGTCAAGCGAGCGCAACTATATGATGTGACATAAGCAGATAAGCAAAGAAAAGCACAGAGGCGTAAGTACATCCCGAACCTAAACAAACTAATGCGAAAAGTGATAGG
The DNA here is from genome assembly GCA_029582155.1 of Panopea generosa. NCBI lineage: Eukaryota > Metazoa > Mollusca > Bivalvia > Adapedonta > Hiatellidae > Panopea > Panopea generosa. The sequence goes on from CM055909.1 coordinate 21,500,610, forward strand.
ATGTTGAACTTGGACCAACTGACTCTCAAACCAAGGTACTAGTACAGATACATCATGGCCTCTTGCACTAGGACACAAAGATGCAAACTAATGGAGTGACATATAAGAGCTTCTTGAGCAAAGGAGCTTCGAAAAAGGCATTAACAGACTCAGTCATATTTTTATAAGCTTAGTATCGTATTTACAGATAATTCTTTAACTTCACCCCGGACCTTTCCATATTGGACATGTTTAACTATAACGCCACAGGTCTTTGATGTAATGAAAATACAAACTATGGAGTTTCACATTGGTATTTGAATTTGGAATCAACTAATTTTAAAAATGACTCGCTATAAATACTCTATATGTTGTTTGTTAACTTATTTATTTTCTCTTGAATATTCATAATGTATGAAACATGTTCAAATTCTTATTGATGTAATATATATTTTTTTCTTTCAAACAGCACATGCATTATGTATTGCATTTATAATTTGCCTACTTGAAAAATAACGCCTTTCAGCTAACATGAAAATTGGAAACTATTTCGATAGCTAAGATATGCGTTTGACTCTTGATTATACTATTTCAAAATATGTAATATTTAGTTTCGCCAAAGCACGTCTTATTTAAGGAAAATTAATATCACCAATGTGATGTGTTTTACTGCAATGTTTGATTCCAAAATCATTAAACATTATACCAAACTGGTCCAAAGTTTTTACCTTAAATAACGAACAATTTAACTCAATTCATAAGAAAATAATTGAAATAAGGAATTGCTTTATACATATTTTATCATATTAACAAGCATTTTGTTATAGTATCAAAATAAACTACAGACATATATTTTGTTATGTTCTAGTCTATTTATTTTTCTTATGTATTTAGACTGATGTAAACACTAATAAACAGGAATGGAAAGAATATTGTTCTGCGTTGTTCTAACATATTCACTAAAGATTCGTAGAAACAATTTTCGCCACGGAAATAGAACTGTCTTCCGCATGAAGTATTTTATAGTATCAAGTGATAGGATATATATGCTTCAACAAACGCAATATGTGTTTATCATTGTTATAATAAGTATGTTATCTGCCATCATAATTTGGTAAATAAAATCTGCTTTAAAATTTCTTTAAAGACATAAAACATATATAAGAATTTAATTCAAGGGAAAAATGCATTATGCAACACCCTTCATGTCCCAAGCACTGACTTCAGTTGTATTATAATTTCTCTCAAGTTTAATATGTACAAGGAATCATAACTAATAAGAACACTAGATCAAAGTACAGGGCCACTTTTCACTGCCATCACACAAGCACGTGCATTTATGTTGTGCCAGTACTATTTTATAAAAGGATCCACTGGAGCGTGAGAATGAATTGTTCCTTACGCACAAGACAATATCTTACATGTATATTTAAATATTAAAGAGACACACAACTATTTTAATAATTTTTAAACCTTTGCTTTAAAGTACTAGACTCGGGTTTTTATCATAGTAATGTTTGATGTATAATTAATTGCTCCCTTTTCTGTAGACAAGTTGACATATTTATCTCAACAACACAGTTACATGTATAACTATTTATGTTTTACATCCGCAGTATAACTAGCCTACCAAAACACAAATAACTGAACTTAGTGCTCAGAAATTCTGTCAGATTAAATTACTAACAAGAATAAATATGCTATACTTCAAGAAGTCACCACTTTTCAAATACGCTCACAATTTATATAGTGTGTCTCGTGTTCTCCACGAGCACATTTTAAATGGATTGTCTGTTTCAACTGTATGAATAACTAATGGAGATTCTTATTCACAGAAAACACAGTACATGACAAGGATCTGCAGCCGGGTGTGATTTTCATAGGTCTGTGTGGTTATATGTATAAAACTCAATTTATTATTTGTACATATAATGTTCAAATACAGTCAATCACACTGATGGTGGTTTGCAAATTACCAAACTGCACATCCTTTAAGTCCGAAAACAGAAGTATATACCATCAAACAAATTGTATCTGTGCGCTGCATATAATGTAGATTAAAAAATGCAAGAACAAGGATTGATGTATGTACTAACATTATTATGACCAAATTCTAGCTGTACAACTTTTATAAATATCTGACCTGTGTTATAATAGGCAAAACAACAGTGGTCAATCTTCACGCATATGCAGCAGTTGTACCAGTCACGCATGACATTTCAGGATCTTCAGCATCATCACTAAAGATTAATGAAGAATAGCGTGACAAACGGAATCTGTTTTCACAAATTTGAATCCAGTTTTGCAAGACTGGCAGTGATTGTAGTTTTATCCATTATGAACGTCGCTCCTGGTTGAAATGAATAATATCAACAGAAATCAAAGTAGGTCTTATAAACGCAATCTCCATTAATGCCTCACTGCCGATATTCATATTAAGAATGATCTTGTTTTACAAGATTATGAATAAACATATTTTGTCAGCGTGAAAGTATATATTTGACTGGTAAAATACTATACCACTGGTATCAAATACAACACAAATTCTATTTGCATGAGAAAGTACTATTCATCAAAATACTTTTTTCATCGAAAAATGATCAGAATCTCATATAAATCGTAGACATTTAAATATATTATACTTTCCATTTTTGCATTCATATATTTGAGTATTATCTAGTGTTGTTCTTTGCTGTTTATTTTATAAGCAGCACGTTTTATAACATTTCAAATAGATTGTTTTCAAATTATGTTTTAAATCAGTAAAACAATTTGGATGTGTTTTTGTTTATTCAATGTATAATGTCTTGAGAATGTTCAGTATATCAAAGTAATACTATATATTGATACGCATTAAAAGAACAATGCAATATTAGATATGTTTATTATGAATATTGCAGACTCAGTAAACCAAGCCATATATTGATGCCGATCATATAGAAGTCGTATGTTACGAGTGTAAAAAGACGCCTATAGCTCTCTGTATTGAGTTATTGCTTAAAAATAAAATACCGCTTAAGTCAGTTATAGAGGTTAAGGGGTGTTGCATATTTTATAACGAACTTATTCAATAAATCAAAGTCGGTTTTTTTTTCTGGTCTTGGACGTGTTCTGGGCTTAGATTCATTAAACATTTATTTTTTAAAATCTAGACTCAAGTCGAGAATTGCGAATTTCTAAATATCTTTAATAAAACATATATTTATTTTATATTTTGAGATAGTGTTTCGTTGAAATGGATTGTTTGTGCAGGAAAATATCGTTTATTTGATGTAAAATTGTTTTAAAGCAAACTTACAAAACTTCATATTTTGAACATTTCTGTTTTATCAGAAAATATTATATAAAATTGTAAATATTATTTCCTGTACATTTCAATAACCATATTCGTATCAATCTTTAGTATATAAAAACAAACATTTAAAAAGACACTGATAAAAAAGATAAAATCACAGTTGTTTATGTTTGCTGAAATAATTAAAGATTTGTTAGTTATTTCACAGTGACTTATGAGGTTATATTAATGAATATACAAATCATTTTAATAAATTGTTTGGCGTTCTTACACCATTTATATTTGACATTTAGTTTTGTCATGTTGTCACAAGTTGTGTCTGGTTACATTTCACTATTGTTTATTTATTATGTTTATGTTGTTTGGGTCGTTGTATCCAGTAAATATTACGTTTTCTTGTGCGTATATATCTTTTATCTTTGTTTAAGTGTTTAATAAACATTATACCGTTTTTTATTTTGTACAATTATTTAAGGACGATGTGTAGCGTACTGCAACAACATCTTAAATGAAGCATGTCAGTTTTAATTGATGTCATCATAGAATCGTCATCTCTTTTTTATTTGATAAACAATTATTCATAACATGTAGTGACCGTAAACAGTAAGATCCGTGGCACACAACGCTGTTTTACGACAATGATTACTTCTACATTGATATTGAACACAACTGGAAAATCACAGATATAACTATACTAAGGTTAACATATGATCGACTTATTGCACACATATTGGAGTCAATGTTAACAGAAGAGTCAGACATGTTGATGTCACTTTCCATAAAATGATGCTTTCCTCAATTGGAACCTGGATTTTAATGTTAACAAACGTTTATTGTTATAATTGATGTTGCTAAACTGTTTAAAGTTTGACTCAGGTAGACAATTACTAATCTATATTTTGGTTAATCTACAATCACATAGTGTGTGTATCAACTTGGTGTCAGTTATTGATATGTCTGGCTGAACAGTGTTGTTGGTGTCATTATTGACACGTCTGGTCTAACAGTGTTGTTGGTGTCAGTTATTGATCTGTACGGCTAAACAGTGTTGTTGGTTTCAGTATTTGACCTGTTCGACTAAACAGTGCTGTTGGTGTCAGTTATTGACCTGTCCGGCTAAACAGTGTTGTTGGTGTCAGTTATTAATCTGTCCGGCTAAACAGTGTTGTTGGTGTCAGTTTTTGACTTGTCCGGCTAAACAGTGTTGTTGGTGTCAGATATTGACCTGTCCGACTAAATAGTGTTTTTGGTGTCGGTTATTGACCTGTCCGGCTAAACAGTGTTGTTTTATGTGTCGTGTAGAACGGATGTCAGTTCTATTGTAGTCATATTACGATCGTGCCTTGCTTGAATGACTCGTTTTGTCCATATAACATATTTCCGTCTGCTAAACGTAGAACATTTCAAAATTGATTTTTACATTAAGGAGAATATTACAATGTATCTACAAGTTTCAATTTAATATAAAACGCATAAACAATATTTTCATGATCATTTGTCATCATCATTTTAAAAGAGGTAATTAGTGCATAAGTATATTATTTCTTCCTGGTTCAAAATAAATCAATACCCTTCTAAACATTAGAATATAAACTAAAGCATGAGCCCCAAACAATGCTTAATATAATGTCAGACAAATTTGCAGTATTGTGTTCTTTGCAGGGAAATTCACCGTTAAAGCCCCATAAAGCGAAATATTCATATGGCTTCATTTGCTCTGAGCAATATCCGTCAATTATGATGACAAACTACATTAAGGTCCATTATGGTACGCTGGTGTCGAGTAAGTGATGTTATAATTAAATCAAGCTTATTCCTCGGGGGAAAAAAACATGGCTTTTTTTCTTCTTAATGTGTCCTAACTAACTGGCGTGTCATGTAGCTCACAGTTATGAGTATTCATAGTATAGGACTTGTTAGATGCTCTCATGCGCTCAACGATAATGTTCATATCAACACGTAATTGGAGAGGTATCCAGATAACTATATAGTGTTTGACCAGGATATATGGGCATGTGTATTAACTTACAGAAACATCGGCTAGATTGTGCTGCTGTGCGGTATGATCAAATGTATCCATAAATATCACCTTGCTCGCAAACAGACGAGTTAAATCTAATGGACCACGGGTCTTATAGTTCTTGATATATAAGTAAAATTTGAGCACTTCCTTCAATGAAAAAACAAATAAACTGTTGTTTTAGGCAAGCTCGGAAATCAATGGCAAATTTGCCATCGCGAAACTATAACGTTTAAAGCAGATTCTGGTAGAAAGCCTGATACATTCGTTAAGTCGAGTTATTCCAAGGCGATATTCTGTAAATTAAACAATTGACAAAATATACACTCAACTCAAAGCCTTACAGTTTTGTTTCCTATATATCTGGTCCAGTGCATATACAATTTCATTACAAAGTAAAACGTTTGCTGAATAATCAGCCAGGTATCCATTACCAACATTTAATTGGAAGTGTGTGTCCGTCCGTGCATGCACGCATCACACAAATATTGCGAAACACATGATTTGCCCGCTTTCAGCCATTCATGAGTTGCACGTGAAAAAAGGTTGCATTTATGGTAAAAACACATGTTCAGTATAATAAATAGAACAAGACAAGTTAACGAGCCATAACTAACAGGGTAAGCCGTGTGACAACCAATAATAAGAGGCAGCTGGAATGCCTTATTAATCTTTGACATACAAGTGTAATAAAAATTATAAAGATTATTTCGGAGTTGAGTGTAGAAAAGGAAATGTTCAGTCTAATATTGAAAAAACGTAAAAATAACCAAAGATGTTTAGTCGTGTATTTATTTCATATCAAAGATGTTTAGTCGTGTATTTATTTCATGTCAAAGATGTTTAGTCGTGTATTCATTTCATATCAAAGATGTTTAGTCATGTATTCATTTCATATTTAAGGTGATAGACCTATTGACTTGACATTTCATTCGCTTAAAATATATATAGCAGTGATGTTTTTTCTTATATAGCAGTTTGTATTTTATTTTTGACATTTCATTCGCTTAAAGTATATATAACAGTAATGTTCTTTTCTTATATAGCAGTTTGTATTTTATTTTTAGTTATTAACGCCTCAATGTAGAGTATAAACAATGTATTTACTTTTAAAACTCGACAGATAAACGAGTAAAGGGGAACTTTAGGCTACACTTTTACCGGGTTTGAGCTGTCCGTTGCCGCTATTTGAAACTGACCATTCAAATACAAGTACCCGTATTGTCATATCTTCGCAAAGTCTTATAATTATAATTATGTGTGTAAATCGTATTCGTGCTGCTTACATGGCTGCGTTCTTATTCTGGGTCTTTTTAAGGTGTATCCACGAACACTGACCATGTGCTTATTTTAAAACCATACTGTTACGAGACCGTGATAAAGTATTTTACACTGTTATTAGCTTGTTTTGAATTATGCTCGTACTGTAAGGAGTCTATGTTATGGTTTGCTTGTTTTAATTATTATTATTTTAACAACGACTCTAAATGTGTGCCTGTATTATCTAATGCAGATATATAACAGTGCAGGTAAAACTGTAACACAAACTCATGTTTAAATATGCGTAATACAATACAGACACACATTATGGCAGAGTAGGCATGGTTTTAACCAGACGCATGGCAATAGAGCGTAGTTTAACATGGAAAAAGAACAGTGCAAGAATGATTCAACACAGACCGTAGTTTAACACGGAAACAGAACAGTGCAAGAATGATTCAACACAGACGCATGTCTATAGAAGGTAGTTAAACACGGAAACAGAACAGTTCAAAAATGATTCAACACAGACGCATGTCAATAGAAGGTAGTTAAACACGGAAACAGAATATGGCAATAATGATTCAACACAGACGCATGTCAATAGAAGGTAGTTAAACACGGAAACAGAACAGTTAAAAAATGATTCAACACACACGCATGTCAATAGAAGGTAGTTAAACACGGAAACAGAACAGTTCAAAAATGATTCAACACACACGCATGTCAATAGAAGTTAGTTAAACACGGAAACAAAACAGTTCAAAAATGTTTCAACACACACGCATGTCAATAGAAGGTAGTTAAACACGGAAACAGAACAGTTCAAAAATGATTCAACACAGACGCATGTCAATAGAAGGTAGTTAAACATGGACACAAAACAGTTCAAAAATGATTCAACACAGACTCATGTCAATAGAAGGTAGTTAAACACGGAAACAGAACAGTTCAAAAATGATTCAACACAGACGCATGTCAATAGAAGGTAGTTAAACATGGACACAAAACAGTTCAAAAATGATTCAACACACACGCATGTCAATAGAAGGTAGTTAAACACGGAAACAGAACAGTTCAAAAATGATTCAACACACACGCATGTCAATAGAAGGTAGTTAAACACGGAAACAAAACAGTTCAAAAATGTTTCAACACAGACGCATGTCAATAGAAGGTAGTTAAACACGGAAACAGAACAGTTCAAAAATGATTCAACACAGACGCATGTCAATAGAAGGTAGTTAAACACGGAAACAAAACAGTTCAAAAATGTTTCAACACAGACTCATGTCAATAGAAGGTAGTTAAACACGGAAACAGAACAGTTCAAAAATGATTCAACACAGACGCATGTCAAAAGAAGGTAGTTAAACACGGAAACAGAACAGATCAAAAATGATTCAACACACACGCATGTCAATAGAAGGTAGTTAACCACGGAAACAGAACAGTTCAAAAATAATTCAACACACACGCATGTCAATAGAAGGTAGTTAAACAAGGAAACAAAACAGTTCAAAAATGTTTCAACACAGACGCATGTCAATAGAAGGTAGTTAAACACGGAAACAGAACAGTTAAAAAATGATTCAACACAGACGCATGTCAATAGAAGGTAGTTTAACATGTACACAAAACAGTTCAAAAATGTTTCAACACAGACGCATGTCAATAGAAGGTAGTTAAACACGGAAACAGAACAGTTCAAAAATGATTCAACACACACGCATGTCAATAGAAGGTAGTTAAACACGGAAACAAAATAGTTCAAAAATGATTCAACACACACGCATGTCAATAGAAGGTAGTTAAACACGGAAGCAGAACAGGGCAAGAATGATTCAACACAGACGCATGTCAATAGAAGGTAGTTAAACACGGAAACAGAACAGTTCAAAAATGATTCAACATACACGCATGTCAATAGAAGGTAGTTAAACACGGAAACAGAACAGGGCAAGAATGATTCAACACAGACGCATCAATAGAAGGTATTTAAACACGGAAACAGAACAGTTAAAAAATGATTCAACACACACGCATGTCAATAGAAGGTAGTTAAACACGGAAACAGAACAGTTCAAAAATGATTCAACACAGACGCATGTCAATAGAAGGTAGTTAAACACGGAAGCAAAACAGGGCAAGAATGATTCAACACAGACGTATGTCAATAGAAAGTAGTTAAACAAGGAATTGGAACAGTGAATGAATGATTCAACACAAAATGATTCAGCACAGACGCATGTCAATAGAACGTAGTTAAACACGGAAACAGAACAGTTCAAAAATGATTCAACATACACGCATGTCAATAGAAGGTAGTTAAACACGGAAACAGAACAGGGCAAGAATGATTCAACACAGACGCATGTCAATAGAAGGTAGTTAAACACGGAAACAGAACAGTTCAAAAATGATTCAACATACACGCATGTCAATAGAAGGTAGTTAAACACGGAAACAGAACAGGGCAAGAATGATTCAACACAGACGCATCAATAGAAGGTATTTAAACACGGAAACAGAACAGTTAAAAAATGATTCAACACACACGCATGTCAATAGAAGGTAGTTAAACACGGAAACAGAACAGTTCAAAAATGATTCAACACAGACGCATGTCAATAGAAGGTAGTTAAACACGGAAGCAAAACAGGGCAAGAATGATTCAACACAGACGTATGTCAATAGAAAGTAGTTAAACAAGGAATTGGAACAGTGAATGAATGATTCAACACAAAATGATTCAGCACAGACGCATGTCAATAGAACGTAGTTAAACAAGAAAATAGAACAGTGCAAAAATGATTCAACACAGACGCATGTCAGTCGAACGTAGTTTTACTCGGAAACAGAACAGGGCAAGAATGGTTCAACACAGACGTATGTCAATAGAAAAGAGTTAAACAAAGAATTAGAACAGTGAATGAATGATTAAACGCAGACGCATGTCAATAGAACATTTTAATTAACACAGAAACAGAAAAAAAACCATTTCGTTTGTCATCAAGTAAGTTAAGGGAATATTTTTGTCAGAATAGTTTTACGTTGGGTGTAACTTAAATTAGCCCGTGATGATGTCATATTCGACAGAAATATTCGTCATACACTTTTGCAGTTCCATCAATTACTCTCATAATATTCTCTGCAATACTTTGTGGATCCTTTTACATTTTATTTATTAAAAAAGAAACCATTCACATACTAAGTTTACATGTATTTTTTTATCTACTTATAATATATATATATATATATATTTATTTATTTATTTATTTATTTATTAAACAAATAATTGATTTGTTTATCATTTACATGCTTATTTATTCATGAATACTTCCTAAGATAGTCAAAAGAATTGTTGTTTACATTCTTTGAAAAGCGCCTGTACTTTTTGTCTGATACTATTTAGAGACACTCACTCTGTATCTGGAATGCAGTACCTGTAATCCATACCTACTACAAAACCGTAGCTGTAATAATTCTCCGTCACATTCCATAATATTTCCATTATTTGCATTCAGTGCACCCATTAGTATAATTTTGTTTTATTGGATAATTTGAAGAAATATACGGATGAGATTATAGGCAGCAAAACTTAATTGCTGTTATTTTGTATTCCGAAGGAAAATTGTAATTTAGAAAATAAATATTTCAGTTGAGTAATCTCCTATAATTGAAGGAAATGATTATGTTTGCCATTTCATTAACAGCGTTACGTTCCAACATTTAAATGTTTTTACCAATATAATAAATAATGTATTGAACTAGATTTTGTTTCAAGGAATAAATTAAACAATCGAGTTTTTATTTTGTAGATGTGGTATATGTCAACAAAGTACGTTCAATATATACCACAGACGGTCTTATAAATATGTGGACAGCACTATAGAGCACTGATAAAGTACTTAAGGTATACGAATATAACTCTATGATATGACATAATCAGATAAGGAAATACTAACACAGAGGCATCTCGAACTCAAATAAACTGATGAGATACGTAATTGGATGTTGGACGTGGATAAACTTTCTCTCAAACCAATGTGTAGTTGTACAGATACACCGTGAGCTCTTGCATACAGAATCAATTTAATGGAGTGACATATAAGAGCTCTTCAACTGAGAAACTTCGATTAAGACATTAACAGACTCAATAAAACGGCTCAGTCATTTTCTTTTTTGAAGTTAAGTTTCGTGCTTCAAGGATTCATTTAACATTTATTATTATGGTACAACATTAACTTGATCACCCAGACCTTTGCATATTGGACATGTTTAACTAAAACGCCACTGATCTTTAATTCAATGAAAATACATACTAGGGACTTTGATATTGTTTGAATAGAAACTACCCTAACTAACCAACTAATTTTAATAAAAATGACTACTCATAAATACTTTATATGCTTTCTGTTATCATGTCTATCTTCTCTTGAATATCCATAGTATATGGAGCAAGTTTAATATCTTATTGATGTAATATTTTAGTCATTCCCTTTAAATGGCACGGGCATTATGTATTGTAGTAATAATTTGCATAATTGACAAAAACGCTTTTGGGCTAACATGAAAATTGGAAATTATTCTGATAACTGATATGCGTTTGACTCTTGATTATACAAAATCAAATAATTTAATATTTAGTTTTGTCGAAGCACATTTAAATAAAGGATATTTAATTTCACCAGTGTGATTTGTTTAGTGCAACATTTTGATTCATAAGTCGTTATACATTATATCAAAATGGTCCAAAGATTTTACCCAAAATATTTAACCATTTAGGATATTTCACAAGAAAACAGTTGATATAACGATTTGTCTTTATTTTTTTATTTATTCATGTTGACTTCCATTTTTCCACACATGTTGAAATAAGATGCAAGCACATATTTTGTTAATCTGTTCTTTTTATTATATATTTAGACTGATAAACAGGTATGGAAAACATATTGGTCTGATTTTTGTCAGTATTGTTTATTAACGTATTGATTAGACATATTTCAGCTTTTCTTACAAAACAATTTCTGCAACGTAAATCAAACTGTCTTCCGCATGAAGTATTTTGTAGCATTGTGTGACAAGATAAATGCACCGACATACGCTGTATGTGTTGAGCATTGTCAGAGTAAGTATGTTACCTGCAATTATACAGTCAAATCTGCTAAAAGCATGTTATGGAAGCACATATCATTTGAGAGGAAATAATGCAAGGGGGTGGGGATGAATTCAAGCATTGAATTAGCTTTTACTTCGTAACAGACTCCATGAGTACAAAGAATCGTAACTAATAACGACAAAGTACGGACGACTTTCCATTGCCGCAACACAGTACGTATATTGCTGTTGTGATAGCCAATACTATCGTATACTATCGATAATCATTATCTGGATGCTTCTGTTGGGTTTAAGATTTAAGAATTAACGTATACCTTGGCGAAACAGGAGCCGTATATTTCTTGTATTAAAATATTTAAAGAGACACACAGCTGGTTTTACTGATAACTTAACTCCAATTCATAAAGTAGTAGACTAGGTTCTATTGAATATGTTAATGAAGGATGAGGTATAGGCGGTATTTATTTAATAATATTTTGTTACCTGACAAATTAACCTAAGTTTAATAGGTCACCCCTTTAACATGTCAAACAATTTTGATGTATAATGAATTGCTCACCGCTTGTTGGTATACTGTAATATTCACCTAAATAACAGAATTATAACTATTTTTGTTAAACATCCACTGTTTCACTAGCCAGCATTACAAAACACAAATGACTGAAGCAAACTCATGAAACTTGATGCACAACATTTAGGTAAGGTTTAATTGCTAACAAGTATGAATATGTCACATTTCTAAGGTCAATTTTCAATTGTGTTACAGTCTTTATGGTGTGTCTCGTGTACTCCACGAACACATTTGATTTTCTGCAAGCAATTACCGACATGTGTTTAAATGTTGTCCTTCGACGGAAGTAATAACTAATACCATATTCGCAGCAAATACATTATATGACAAGGTACTACTATGTAAGGTCATAAATTCAGGTCCTGCTCGCACCAATCATTTTATCTGATGATGATTCTTTTCCCACAAAACACATCTTTATTTGTTTATATACTGTAAAATTACGGGCAGTCACATTGATGGTGGTTTTCACAGGAACACAATGCACATTGTTTAATTTATACGACAGAAGACGATTCCATTACACACCGTGTATGAAGGTAATACATTTTTGATGTAAAACATTTATCAATATCTGACGAGTGTTAGATAGGCATTACAGTAACTCTCCACGCATGCGCAGCAGTTGCAGCAGTCACGCGCATGATATTTCAGGATCTGAAGCATCATCACTAAAGATTGAATGAAGATTAGGGTGATAAACGGAATCTGTTTTCACAAATTTGAAGATTACTTTGCAAAACTGGCAATGATTGTAGTTTTGTTCATTAGGACTGTCGATCTTTGTTGATATGAATATGACTTGTAAACTGTTATACAACTGGTATCAAATACAAAGCTAATTCAATTTGAATGAGAAAATATCATACATCAAAATAATTGTTTCATCGAAAAATAACCAGAGATTCATATAAATCGTACACATTTAACATATTATACTTTGCATTTTTGCATTCAAATATTTGTGCATTATTTACTTTTGTTCTTTGTCGTTTCTTTTATAAGCAGCACGTTTTATAACATTTCAATTAGTTTATTTTCAAATTATATTTTTTAAAACATTTAAACAATTTGGTTTTGTTCTCGCGTTGTTTATCTAATGTATACTCTGCTGTTTTCTTGAGAATGTTCAGTTTATTAATAATTATATATCAATACGCAGTCAATCTGCAATGCAACTTAATATATTTACGATTCATATTGCATGACAAATGTTCATTTGTAACTTTCAAGCGAAAATAAATGTATTCACATTAAGCACAAACATCGTTTTGTAAGAGATGTCTTCATTATCATAATGATTGTTATTTATGTTTTATTCATAAAGCAATACTAGTTTTCTTGTAAATTCAAACTAAGCTTGCGAAACGTTTTGCAATTAAATTTTGTCACGGAACCAGGATGTGTTTCTAGATTATATTTAATATTTTAAAACATATGACATATGGTTAATAAAACAAATACATCTATGAAATTTTCTATCCTCACTGCGAAGGTAATAGTCTGGATGGGCAATATCAACGTTTAAACGTTTGCTAACGATACTAACACATTTTACTGGACACTGGTCAGCCACGAATTAGCACAAGTACGCGATAATTTTTGGAATGCAGCTAGCAGACATGTTGTTTAAAGGTACTGTAGCCCAGGATTGAGCTACTCTGTGGTGCACTGGTGTTTTTGCCACCTTGTGTTTTTAGATATTAACCTTTGCTGTCAAGGCGTCTTAGCGTTTGTTTTGTTCCTATCCTGATTATTTCCTACATTAATTGGGTGTTCTGTGCTATTGTGGCTGTATCCAATGATCCTATCCTGATTATTTCCTACATTGAGTGTGTGTATGATGTGCTATGGTGGCTGTGTCCTTTGTTCCTATCATGATTATTTCCTACATTGATTGTGTGTGCGCTGTGCTATGGTGGCTATATCCTTTGGTCCTTTCCTGATTATTTCCTACGTTGAGTGTGTTTGTGCTGTGCTATGGTGGCAGTGTCCTTTGTTCTTATAATGACTATTTCCTACATTGATTGTGTATGCGCTATGCTATGGTGTGTGTGTGTGGGCGGGGGGGGTGGGTGTGTGTGTGTGTGTGTGTGTGTGGGTGGGTGGGTGCTGTGGTTGCTGTGTCATTTTGATACTATCCTGATTATTTCCAACATTTAATGGGTGTGTGCTGTGATATGGTGGCTGTGTCCTTTGTTCCTTTCCTGATTATTCCCTACATTGACCGTGTGTGTGTGTGCTGTGCTTTGATACCTGTGTCTTTGTTCCTATCCTGATTATTTCGTAAATTAAGTGTGTGTGTGTGTGTGTGTGTGTTGTGCTATGATGGATATGTCCTTTGTTCCTACCTTGATTATTCCCTACACTGGTTGTGTGTGTGTGTTGTGCTATGATGGTTGTGACTTTTGATCATGATTATTTCCTACATTAATTGAGTGTGTGTTGTGCTATGGTAGCTGTGTCCTTTGTTCTTAACCTGAATATTCCTTGTGTTGATTATGAGTGTGCTGTGCAATAATACCTGTGTACTTCCTATCGTGATTATTTACTACATTGATTGTGTGTGTGTTGTGATATGGTAGCTGTGTTCTTTGTTCTTAACCTGAATATTTTCTGTATTAATTATGAGTGTGCTGTGCTATGATGGCTGTGTCCTTTGTTCCTATCGTGAATAGTTCCTACATTGATTGTGTGTGTGCTGCGCTATGATGGCTGTGTCCTTTTTCCTATCTTGATTATTCCCTACATTGAGTGTGTGTGTGCTGTGCTATGATGACTGTGTTCTTATACTGATTATTTCCTACATTGATTGCGCGTGTGTTTTGCTATGGTGGCTGTGTTCTTGTTTCTGTCTTGATTAGTTCCTACATTGATTGCGTTTGCTGCTGTGGTGGCTGTGTCCTTCGTTCATATCCTGATTATTCCTACATAAGTATTGTGTGTTTTGCTGTGGTGGCTGTGTCCTTTGTTTCTGTTCTGATTATTTCCTACCTTGATTGTGCGTGTGTTTTGCTATGGTGGCTGTGTTCTTTGTTTCTGTCTTGATTATTTCCTACATTGATTGCGTTTGCTGCTATGGTGACTGTGTCCTTCGTTCATATCCTGATTATTCCTACATTAGTATTGTGTGTTTTGCTGTGGTGGCTGTGTCCTTTGTTTCTGTCCTGATTATTTCCTACATTGATTTGCGTTTGCTGCTGTGGTGGCTGTGTCCTTCGTTCATATCCTGATTATTTGTGTGTTTTGCTGTGGTGGCTGTGTCCTTTGTTTCTGTACTGATTATTTCCTACATTGATTGCGTTTGCTGCTGTCGTGGCTGTGTCATTTGTTCTTACCCTGATTATTTCCTACATTTATTGCGTGTGTGCTTTGCTATGGTGGCTATTACCTATATTGAGTGTGTGTGTGTGTGTGTGTGTGTGTGTGTGTGTGTGTGTGTGTGTGTGTGTGTCTGTGTGTGTGTGTTTGCTGCTGTGGTGGCTGTGTCATTTGTTCCTATCTTGATTATTTTCTATATTAATTGTGCGTCTTCTGTGCTATGGTGACTGTGTCTTTTGGTCCTATCCTGATTATTTCCTTCACTGAGTTTGTGTGTGCTGTGCTATGATGGCTGTCTCTTTTGGTCCTATACTTATTATCTCCTACACTGAGTGTGTCTGTGTGTGTGTGCTGTGCAATGGTGGCTGTGTCTTTTGGTCCTATCCTGATTATTTCCTACACTGAGTGTGTGTGTGCTGTGCTATGGTGGCTGTGTCTTTTGGTCCTATCCTGATTATTTCCTACACTGATTTTGTGTGTGCTGTGCTATGGTGGCTGTGTATTTTGGTCCAATCCTTATTATGTCCTACACTGATTGTGTGTGTGCTGTGCTACGGTGGCTGTGTCTGTTGGTCATAACCTGATTATTTCCTACACTGAGTGTGTGTGTGTTGTGCTATGGTGATTGAGTCTTTTGGTCCTATCCTTATTATTCCCTTCACTGATTGTTTGTGTGTTGTGCTATGGTGGCTGTGTCTTTTGGTCCTATCCTTATTATTTGTAACACTGAGTGTGTGTGTGCTGTGCTATGGTCGCTGTGTCTTTTGGTCCTATCCTTTTTATTTCCTACACTGATTGTGTGTGTGCTGTGCTATGGTCGCTGTGTCTTTCGGTCCTATCCATATTGTTTCCTACACTGAGTGTGTGTGTGCTGTGCTATGGTGGCTGTGACTTTTGGTCCTATCCTTATTATTTCATAAACTGATTGTGTGTGTGCTGTGCTATGATGGCTATGTCTTTTGGTCCTATCCTTATTATTTCCTACATTATTTGTGTGTGTGCTGTGATATGGTGGCTGTGTCCTTTGGTCCTATTTTGATTATTCCCTACATTGATTTTCTGTATGCTGCTGTGGTGATTGTGTCTTTTGTTCCTATCCCGTTTTATCCGTACATTGAGTGTGTGTTTGTGTGCTGTGCTATGTTGGCTATGTCCTTTGTTCTTATCCTGATTATTTCCTACATTGATTGTGTTGTGCTGTATTATGGTGGCTTGGTCCTTTGTTACTATTCTTTATTATTCTAAATAGTGTTCATGTGTGTGTTGTGTTATGATGGCTGCGTCCTTTGTTCCTGTCCTGACTATTTCCTACATTGATTGTTTGTATTATATGCTCTATGGCAGTGTCAATTGTTACTATCTTGATTATCCCCTACATTAATTGTGTGTGTGCTGTGCGACGATGGCTGTGTCGTTTTTTCCTATCCTGATTATTTCCTACATTAATCATGTGTGTACTGTGCTATGGTTGCTGTGTCCTATGTTCCTATCCTAATCATTTCCTACATTGAGTGTGTGTATTCTGTGCTATGGTGGCTATGTCATTTGTTTTATCCTAATTATTTTGTGTGTGTGCTTTGCTATGGTGGCTGTGTCCTTTGATCATATTTTGATTATTCCCTACATTAATTATGTGTGTGCTGCTGTGGTGACTGTGTCTTATGTTCATATCCGGTTTAACTCGTACATTGAGTGTATGCGTGCTGTGCTATGGTGGCTATGTCCTTTGTTCTTATTCTCATTATTTCCTACATTGAATGTGTGTGTGTGCTGTGTTATGGTGGCTGGGTCCTTTGCTCCTATCCTGAGTATTCCTTTATTGATTGTGTGTATGATGCAGTGGTGCTTGTTCCCATTTTTACTATCCTGATTTTGTTTCCTAACCTGATTAATCCTAGATTGATTTTATGTATGCTGTGCTATGGTGGCTGTGTCCTTTGTTCCGATACTAATTATATCCTACATTGATTTTATGTATGCTTTGCTATGGTGGCTGTGTCCTTTGTTCCTATCCAAATTATTTCCTACATTGATTGTGTGTTTGCTGTGCTATGGTTGCTGTGTCCGTTGTTTCTATCCTGGTTATTTCCTACATTGATTGTATGTGTGCTTGCTATAATAGCTGTGTCCTTTGTTCCTATCCTGATTATATACTACATTGATTATTTTTGTGCTGTGCTATGGTGGCTGTGTCTTTTTTTCTAATCCTGGTTATTTTATACATTGATTATGTGTGTGCTGTGCTATGGTTGCTGTGTCATTTGTTCCCATCCTGATTATTTCCTACATTGATTGTGTGTGTGTACTGTTCTATGATGGATGTGTTTTTTGTTACTATCCTGATTATTTTCTACACTGATTGTGTGTGTGCTTTGTTATGGTGACTGTGTATTTTGTTCCTATCCCGATTATTTCCTACATTGTGTTTGTGTGTGTTGTGTTATGGTGACTGTATCCTTTGTTTCTATCCTGATTATTTCCTACATTGACTGTGTGTGTGCTGTGCTATGGTGACTGTGTCATTTGTTCCTATCTTGATTTTTTCCTACATTGATTGTGTGTGTCCTGTGCTATGGTGACTGTGTCATTTGAATGGTACCTCTCCTGTTGATGATATAGACTCAGTTTGTTTAAAAATATGATAATGGGTTGAACAATTGAAATATTTTCGATCTTTGTCTTTTTCTGTTCGATAACATGTATTCAGATGGCAATAACATTTTCGTTGCTGTTTATTAGATAATATAAATATATATATTTCCTTCATTGCGTTTGTTTTGCGAAATGAAACGATGCGCACGTGTGTTGCATATAGATGCATATTAAAGTTTAGCCGTAATATAATTGAGCATTAAGTTTGGTCCAAATTGATTAACATGATAGTTTTTTTCTATTGCCGTGCTCTGAAAAATGTCAATATTCCAAGAAAATATTGCCAGCATATCCAATAAATTGATTCAACAAGTTTTTGTCTCTGAGGAGTTGTATTGCTTTAGAAATTACATCTGATTAATTTTGTGATATCTACCATAACAGCAGTATTATGTTATTTGTTGCGCTCTGATAGGACGCTTATTTTTTTTATTACTTTTGTTTAGTTCATTGCTGGAAAATATAATATCGCTTAAGCCAGTAAAAGGGGTTAAGAGTGTTGCATCTTTCACGAACAACCTCAATAAATCCAAGTCGGTCATTTTATTGTCTTGAACCTGTTCTGTGCTTAAATTCACCAACATTTGAGTCAACGAAATTTCAGAAATTGAGTTTAAGTCTGAGTTTGAAGTCTGAATTGATGACCAGTGCTACCAAGGTTTTTTCATCAGATACTATTATATAAATTTGTAAACATAAGTTGCATATATACATAACATTATTCGTATTAAGCTTTAGTACATAAAGATACTAATTTCAATAACAAAGATATTCTCTCAAAGAATTGTTTGTTATTTAAATGGGACTACTCGGGTTTCATTGATCAATATACAAGTCATTTTAAATTAATGAATTGTTTGCTACTGTTACAATATTAAAATTTGAGATTAATTTTGCACGTGTTATCATGAATTCTGTATGGTCGCATTGCAATATTCTTATTCTTTGTTTAATCATGTTTACGTTGTTTCTATGGTTGTGCCAGGTGATTGTTACTTTTCCTGTCCCATGTATAGTGTCTTACCTTAGTTCAAGTGTTTAGTAAATAGTTTACCCTTTTTTCAATGTATACAATTATCCAAAGACGGTGCTTACTGCCAATACATCTAAACAGAAATGATTAAAGAATGAAAAGAAACAAACAAAAGCATGTTAATTGTAGGATCGTGTATTTTTTTAATACAATAAACTATCATTATTTATAACATATATTGACCATAAACAATAAGATCTGTGGCACCATGCTACTGTAAGGCAGCGCTTACTCTGCTGCTACATTGAAATTGTCTCCACTTGTAAAATCACAAATTTTATTCGTGTAACAAATGACCGACTTGTTGCACACATAACAGAGACAATGTGAACAGAAAAGTCAGGCATGTTGATGTAATATTACGTTTTGCTTTCCTTAATTTGAATCTGAATGTTATTGATATTCACCGGTAAAGTCCAATAAGATGGAATTTTCATACCGCTGCATTTGCCTCAGGCAAGTTTGGAAAACAATGACAGAAATGCCATCGTGAAACTATAATAATTATTGTTTTAGTTAAAAGCTGATTCTAGAAGAAAAACTGATACAGTCGCTAAATTCCAAGGCTACATGTTCAGTATAAAAGAAAGACTAGACATACCAACCAGCAACAAAAATCAGATCAGTAAGCAGAGTATATATATTCGTGATATCTTTTTCTTATGTAGCAATATGTGTTTTACATAAGTTATCATCGCCATTATCTAAATTAATAAAAATATGTATTTAATATGAAAATTCGACAGACATACGAGTTGAGGAACTTTGGGTACACCCTTTAACTACGTTTAAGATCCGAAAATAGCTTATTTGAAACTGACCGTTCAAATACAAGTATTGTCACATCTTTGCAAAGTCTTCTACAATAATTATAGTTATGTGTGTGAATTGTATTCTTGCTGCTTACATGGCTGCGTTCTTATACTGGCTCTTTATAACGTGTATCAACGAATGCTGACCATGCATACTGTTAGGAGACCGTGATAAAGTATTCTTACAATGCTATAAGTTTGTTTTGAATTGTGCTCGTGCTGTTAGGAGTCTGTGTAATGGTTTGTTTGTTTTATTTACCATTGTTTGAACAAAGGATTCTAATTGTTTTTATTGTATTATCTAATACGGATATAGAACATTGCAGGAATAATTTAAACTGTAACACAAACTCATGTTTAAGAATGCATATTAAAAAAACAAATATACATTAATGACAGTGTAAGCATGGTTAAACACAGACGTATGACAATAGATCGTAATTTAAGACGGAAACAGAACATTGCAAGCATGGTTTAACCGTGAAGCTTGTCAACAGTGTGTAATTAAACACGGAAACAAAAACACGTTTCTTATGTCAACAATAAATTTCAGGCACATGACAATCCCTCAAGATATTACCTATGCAATTGCACCCGTACAGTTTCAAGCAATATGCATCAGTAGGTATGCCGTTTATAATATGTCATTTGTTGAGAAATGCGTCAAACACCATTCAAAAAGTTTCTTATGCCAACTAGTAATTTTAGGGTATATCTTCGTCACAACCTTAATACTATGGGTATCACTTAAGTTAGCCCGTGATGAAGTTATATTCAAGAGAAATATTCGTCATACACATTAGTTGTTCCATCAAATACTCTCATCAAATCCTGAGCTGTGGGTGATACTTTGTGGGTTCGTTTTAAAGAACTAAACTTGCATTCACTATATTCTGACTAACGTACATTTACCCGTGATCGACGTTATGTTGTATTATATAACGTGGTAAATAAAATCATTTATTTAATACAATGACTAACATACATTTGTTAAGTGCATTGTATCTGTTAAGCAAGAAATATTTATTAAGTTTAATGTATTTATTCATTCATTCATTCATTCATTCATTCATTCATTCATTCATTCATTTATTTATTTATTTATTTATTTATTTATTTATTTATTTATTTATTTATTGACTAGCTTATTTATTTATTTCTATGCATATCATTTGTCTCGCTTTATATCTATAGAGATTTCGTCTTCACTGTATTGGAAGGTTAAATACAACATTTGCTCAGTTTCGTTTTTTTTTGATAACTCGGCATTTTCCATCTGATGCTATTTAGAAACAATTACTCTGTATCCGGAATGCATTCATTAGACACTGTTCTTTTAAACCGAAAATACTGCAAAGTCGCATCTCTAATAATTACACTCTGTGGCATTCCATAGTCCCTACAATATTGTATGCAGTGCATCAATTAGTGTATTTATTTTGTTGGATTATTTGAACAGATATGCGAATGCGATCATAGACAATAAAACTTCAACGCTGTTTTTTGTATTCCGAATGGCAAGTGTAATTTAGAAAAGGAATATTGCCAAGACCGTCATTGAATTTCTGTGCAAGACAATTGTTAATCTTCTTTTATTGAAATGAGTATGCATAATGTTTCGTTAACAGCGTTACGTTCCAAACTTTAAATGTTTTTACAAATATACTTATTAATGCACTGAATAGATTTTGATTCAAGGACTAAATTAAACAGTTATATTTTTAATAGATTTAATCTATTTCGTACAAATAACTATGGACATCAGGTATATATCACAAACATTTTTAAGAACAAAGCTTTGGAACATATGGACTGCTCTATGGTTCGCTGACAAAGCAGTTAAATAAATGATCTGTCAACTAAGCGCAGCTATATGATGTGACATGAGCGGATTTGATGCTAAGACAAACACAGAGAGGCGTAAGTACATATTGAACTTATATAAAAACAAATTAGATTTACCATGGGAAGTTGAACCTGGACAAACCAACGTAATGGCCTCCCAAACCAAGGTATACTGATACAGATACATCGTGATCTCGTGCACTAGAAAATACAAATGAGATATACCATGGGAAGTTGAACCAGGACATACCAACGGAATGGCCTCCCAAACCAAGGTATACTGGTACAGATACATCGTGATCTCGTGCACTAGAAAATACAAATATGATATACCATGGGAAGTTGAACCTGGACATACCAACGAAATGGCCTCCCAAACCAAGGTATACTGGTACATATACATCGTGATTTCGTGTACTAGAAAATACAAATGAGATATACCATGGGAAGTTGAACCTGGACATACAAACGGAATGGCCTCCCAAACCACGGTATACTGGTACAGATACATCGTGATCTCGTGCACTAGAAAATACAAATGTGATATACAATGGGAAGTTGAACCTGGACATACCAACGGAATGGCCTCCCAAACGAAGGTATACTGGTACAGATACATCGTGATCTCGTGCACTAGAAAATACAAATGAGATATACAATTGGAAGTTGAACCTGGACATACCAACGTAATGGCCTCCCAAACCAAGGTTTACTGGTACAGATACATCGTGATCTCGTGTATTAGAAAATACAAATGAGATATGCCATGGGAAGTTAAACCTGGACATACCAACGTAATGGCCTCCCAAACCACGGTATACTGGTACAGATACATCGTGATTTCGTGTACTAGAAAATACAAATGAGATATACAATTGGAAGTTGAACCTGGACAAACCAACGGAATGGCCTCCCAAACCAAGGTTTACTGGTACAGATACATCGTGATTTCGTGTACTAGAAAATACAAATGAGATATGCCATGGGAAGTTAAAGCTGGACATACCAACGTAATGGCCTCCCAAACCAAGGTATACTGGTACAGATACATCGTGATTTCGTGTACTAGAAAATACAAATGAGATATACCATGGGAAGTTGAACCTAGACATACCAACGGAATGGCCTCCCAAACCAAGGTATACTGGTACAGATACAGAGTGATTTCGTGTACTAGAAAATACAAATGAGATATACCATGGGAAGTTGAACTTGGACATTTCAACGGAATGGCCTCCCAAATCACGGTATACTGGTACAGATACATCGTGATCTCGTGCACTAGAAAATACAAATATGATATACCATGGGAAGTTGAACCTGGACATACCAACGGAATGGCCTCCCAAACCAAGGTATACTGGTACAGATACATCGTGATCTCGTGCACTAGAAAATACAAATGAGATATACAATTGGAAGTTGAACCTGGACAAACCAACGTAATGGCCTCCCAAACCAAGGTATACTGGTACAGATACATCGTAATCTCGTGCACTAGAAAATACAAATGAGATATACAATTGGAAGTTGAACCTGGACATACCAACGTAATGGCCTCCCATACCAAGGTTTACTGGTTCAGATACATCGTGATCTCGTGTATTAGAAAATACAAATGAGATATACAATTGGAAGTTGAACCTGGACAAACCAACGTAATGGCCTCCCAAACCAAGGTTTACTGGTACAGATACATCGTGATCTCGTGCACTAGAAAATACAAATGAGATATACCATGGGAAGTTGAACCTGGACATTTCAACGGAATGGCCTCCCAAATCACGGTATACTGGTACAGATACATCGTGATCTCGTGCACTAGAAAATACAAATATGATATACCATGGGAAGTTGAACCTGGACATACCAACGGAATGGCCTCCCAAACGAAGGTATACTGGTACAGATACATCGTGATCTCGTGCACTAGAAAATACAAATGAGATATACAATTGGAAGTTGAACCTGGACAAACCAACGTAATGGCCTCCCAAACCAAGGTATACTGGTACAGATACATCGTAATCTCGTGCACTAGAAAATACAAAAGAGATATACAATTGGAAGTTGAACCTGGACATACCAACGTAATGGCCTCCCATACCAAGGTTTACTGGTTCAGATACATCGTGATCTCGTGTATTAGAAAATACAAATGAGATATACAATTGGAAGTTGAACCTGGACAAACCAACGTAATGGCCTCCCAAACCAAGGTTTACTGGTACAGATACATCGTGATCTCGTGTACTAGAAAATACAAATGAGATATACCATGGGAAGTTGAACCTGGACATACCAACGGAATGGCCTCCCAAACCAAGGTATACTGGTACAGATACATCGTGATCTCGTGCACTAGAAAATATAAAATGAGATATACAATGGGAAGTTGAACCTGGACATATCAACGGAATGGCCTCCCAAACCAAGGTATACTGGTACAGATACATCGTGATCTCGTGCACTAGAAAATACAAATGAGATATACCAATGGATGTTGAACCTGGACAAATCAACGTAATGGCCTCCCAAACCAAGGTATACTGGTACATATACATCGTGATCTCGTGCACTAGAAAATACAAATGAGATATACAATGGGAAGTTGAACCTGGACATACCAACAGAATGGCCTCCCAAACCAAGGTTTACTGGTACATATACATCGTGATCTCGTGCACTATAAAATACAAATGAGATATACAATTGGAAATTGAACCTGGACATACCAACGGAATGGCCTCCCAAACCAAGGTATACTGGTACATATACATCGTGATCTCGTGCAATAGAAAATACAAATGAGATATACAATGGGAAGTTGAACTTGGACATACCAACGGAATGGCCTCCCAAACCAAGGTATACTGGTACATATACATCGTGATCTCGTGCACTAGAAAAATACAAATGAGATATACCTTGGGAAGTTGAACCTGGACAAACCAACGTAATGGCCTCCCATACCAAGGTATACTGGTACATATACATCGTGATCTCGTGTACTAGAAAATACAAATGAAATATACAATGGGAAGTTGAACCTGGACATACCAACGGAATGGCCTCCCAAACCAAGGTTTACTGGTACATATACATCGTGATCTCGTGCACTAGTAATTACAAACTGATGAAGTGATTTAAGAGCTTCTCGAACTAGGAAATTCCGATTAAGGCATGAACAGGCTCAAGTGGCTCAGTCATTTTCTTTCTAAGATTTGTGCCTTGCTACAAAAGGACTCTTTTATCAAATATTATGGTACAAATTTCGTGCCAAAACTGACCTTCGTTTGAATAATTTACAGTTTTTATTTTAAAGCCACTTATATTTTGCCAAGTAAAAAACAGGCTAGGAAGTTTGATATTGAATTTTGTATTGAAAAAAATTCGACTTACAAAAGAAAATAATTTCAGAAAACATGGCAAACCATAAATACTCTATGTATAGTCAATCCTTGTGAAGATTGAATTCTTATGGTTTGTAATTTAATATTCCCTTAAATGGTACATGCATGATTTATTGTATTGATAATTTGCATAATTGACAAAAGCTTTAAGCTAACATGAAAATTGTAGATTATATCGATGGCTTTGATATGTTTTAGAATAATCAGATTTGATGATACTATATGTTATATCTAGTTTTGTCAAAGCCTATTTAAATAAAGTATAAATAAATGTCATCAATAGAATGTTTGTTTAGTACAATGTTTAGATAGAAAAGTCGTTATAACCAAATATATTACTGCAAATTGTTTCAAAGATTTCACCCCTTTATGCTAAATAATATAACGAGACATTAAGGATTATTTATAAAACAATAATTGAAATAATTATTTGTTTTTACATATGTTTTATTATTTTAATCGAGTTGACTAACATTTTTCCACACATATTAGAATAAGAGGCAGATACATATTTTGCTATGTATTTATAATGATGTAACACTAATGAACATGTATGTAGAATACTGTTCAGAGTTGTTCAGTATATAACAAGTCCTACGTAAACGCAAACTAAACATATGTTTTGGTTTTAACAGAAACAATTTCCGCCGAGGAAATGAAATTGTCTTCGGCATGAAGTATTCTAAAGCATGTTGTAACTAATTAAATAAACCGACAAATGCAGTATGTGATGATCTTACACAAATATACGGATATTCTCTGCCATTATGCAATGGTCAATAAAATCTACTCAAATGGTCATTGGAGGTACAGAACATATCAAAAGAAACGATTCAAAGGGGAAATGAATTGTGCAACATGCTTCATGCCCCAAGCACTGACTTAAGTTGTATTTTATTTTCTTACAATCTCCATGAGCGTATGGTATCATAGTTAATCACAAGACAAATTTAAAGTACAGGGCAATTGTTCACTGCCACCACACACACAAAGACGTAAAACTATATTGTTGTTGTGATTACCAGCACTATCTTATAAACATTGGAACACATGAGATTTAATTCTTCCCTACGCACGAGACAATATCATAACGGTACAAATAACTAATTCTTATTAAATACAGAACATGATACTTTATTTTATAGGACAGTGAGATAATGAGTAAGTTAAATTAAATGTTTTATAAAAGTATCTGTTGTTGTTCTAACAAAACTATATTGGTTATTTGTCCATATAATGTATAAATACAGTCGGTCACACAGATGGTGCTTTTCAATATACCACATGCACACTGTTCGAAGATCTAAGCAGATTCTATCACACAACTTGTATCAGTGATATGTAGGTGAAATGATGCAAGACCATGGATTGATGTATGTACTTATACATGTCCAAATTCTAGCTGTAAACCTTTCATCAATACCTGACCAGTATTAGCAAAATAACGGCAAATCTTCACGTATACGCAGCAGTTGCACCAATCGAGCGGAATACCATGCATTTGTGTGTGATAATATAAGTATGTCAAAATAGCTATAAAACATATATCAAAAACTGACCCGTGTTAGATAAGCAAAATTACGGTCACTGTTCACGCATACGCAGCAGTTGCACAAGTGTTCTCGCGTATGATATTTCAGGATCTGCATCATCATCACTAAAGGTTGAATGAAGATTAGCGTGACAAACGGAATCTGTTTTCACAAATTTGAAGATGGTTTTGCAAGACTGGCAGGGATTGTAGTTTTGTTCATTAGGATTGTCGATCTTTGTTGATATGAATAATGTCAACAGAAATCAAAATAGGTTTTATAAACGCTGTCATTATTTACCTCTGCTCCCTTAATATATTCATAATTTTAGAACGTTCTTGTTTTACATGATCATGAATAAACATATGTTTGTCAGCGTGAAAGTATAGTCATGGCTTGTAAAATGTTATACAACTGCTTTCAAATACAAAATTAATTCAATTTGCATGATAAACTACCATTCATCAAAATCATTGTTTTATCGGACAATAACCGGAGTCCCATATACATCGTACACATGTAACACATGACATTTTTGCATTCATATACTTGTCCAGTATCTATATTTGCTCGATCTCGTTTATTATATAAGCAACATGTTTCCCAACATTGCAATTAGATTATTTTCAAATACTGTTTTAAAACAGTAAAACTAATTTGTTATTCAATGTATAATCTTCTGATTACTTGAGACTGTTCAGTATATCGCTAGTAATATCGTACATTGATCTAAACAGTAAAAATACAATGCAAGATTTACTTGAGACTGTTCAGTATATCGCTAGTAATATCGTACATTGATCTAAACAGTAAAAATACAATGCAAGATTTATATATTTATGTTCAATATTGCATGACAACTGTTCATAATTTTTATGTAAGTTGAAATGAATATATCACATTTAGCTCATTAATCTCTTTGTAAGAGAGATCTTCATAATTGTAAAATTATTTTCAAAGTCAGTGCTATTTATGTTTTATTCATAAAGCAATACTAGTTTTCTTGTCAATTCCAAGAACAAGCTTGCAAAATGTTTTGCAATTAAATTTTGTAACGGAACTAGGATTTGTTTCGACATTATATCTTATATCTTAAAACACATGCAGAGTAATGGTTAATGAAACATAGCTGTGTAGTTTTCCATACTCACTGCTAAGATAATAGTCGGGCAGGCCAATATGAATTTGTTACTGAGAATACATCTAAAGAATGAGGGTGTCTGTAACCGTTCACCAGGGCTGAGTTCAGCTCGGCTAAACGTCTGCTAACGTTTCCTGGACACTGGCTCAACCTTATATTAGCACACAGTATGCGATGATTTTAGGGAGTCAGGCAGTGAACATGTTTGCTGTGTAATGGTGCTGAAAGCAGCCAAGATTTGTGCTCCTCTCCTTTGCACAGTTGGTTTTGCTGCCTCGCGTTCTAAGATTTTACCCCTTTTGTTTTGTAACTATTAGGAATATTTCCTACATAGATTGTGTGTGTTCGTCTGTGGTTTCTGTGTCCTGTGAATAATACACCTCGTGATGGGTATATAGTCTCTCTAATCTAAATATTATATACAACTGAAATCTTAGTTTTGTTAAAACCTGTTACTCTCTCCTTTTACTTTTGTATTAAGTAAATTAGTTTAACGTTTTCTTTGCTGTATAATGTATTGTTCTTCAGATTAAAGCTCTGCATCACATAAATGGCAACACAACACGTAAGTTTAAGAATTGGCATTACGTCAGATGTGTTTAGATGGCATTTACATCTACGTGACTGTTTATTACAGAATATAAATTGATTTCCTTTATTGGGTTTGTTTTACGAGATGGAACGATGCAAACTTGAGCTGCCTAAAGATGCATATAAATGTTCAGCCGTAATATATTGAGCATTAATTTTGATCCAAATTGATTTACATGGCAGTTATTACTTCTTTCGTTTGTTCAGAAATATGCATAGTGCGCTGAAAAATGTCAATTTTCGCAGAAAAGATTGCTTGCACATTCAATAAATTTATTCAACTAGTGTACTCTCTGAAGAGTGGAATTGCTATACAACTTGTATCGGATTCATTTTGGATATCGCTGTCTTTGTATTAATTTCCTAAATGAACAGACTCGAGCCAAATAACGATGTGTATCATAACAGTAGTCTTAACTGACCTTGGCGTCCGTAAAAAGGCGCCTATTGTTTTTTTACATTTATTGATTTTTGTTTCTGATAATTATTATGGCTAGAAATTTGAATACAGTTTAAGTCAGTTATAGGGGGTTAATGTGTGTTGCATATTTCATAACTTTTCACGAGCATACTCAATATGCTCGAGTCGGTCATTTTCTGGTCCCAAATAAAAAACAGCCATTTTTTAAATATTTTTGTAACAAAATATTTAGTTTAAATATTTTTTTTTTTAATTTTCAGATGGTGATTCATTGAAATTGATTGTTTGTGCAAAGAAAATGCTTTTTTCATTTCATGATAATTCCAATCTCACTACATCTATTTATTTGAAGCATTTTCATTGGACAAAGTCATTTTTTTGAAGACTTTTCATTTTCGATAAACACCTTGGCGCTGGTGTAACATTTAATTTTGACCCCGTTGAAAATGTCCCCATGGGTCACTTTTCAACGGATGAGTGATCAATTTTTAACATTAAAAACTGACCCGACCGTTATTTAATGACCTAACCACACGTAAAAAATGACCCTTGTTAAAATCTGATCACCAACAGTTGAAAACTGACAGAACAGTCGGCCGGACCACATTTCAACATTGAAACTTATATTATACATTTGGATGTTCTTATGGATAAAAAGTGTGAATTATAACCGGAAAATGTTGGTATGCGATATATATAAATATGGCCGATATGCTATAGATACGTTGTATTATTGGTGATAACACACGTAGTATCGGAATGGTGTTTGTTGGAATAGACCCTTCTTAATATTATCTCTTGAAATATCAGAACGAGGCTGAAATGGTTCAGATGTAAACAAGCACTTCTACTATGCAGCATGGACTCATACAGTGATAGAGATTTAAGTCTTATACCTATGTTTACATTTTCATTTGTGGAAAATTACATCAAAACAAATAAATTTTCTTCTGGAAACAAATCAATTAACAAAGGATACAAGTTTTACAGTGAAGGATACATACATGAATTGAAAGGTAAGTGTTTTAATTACTTTCATTATCCAAGCACCTGTATACGTGAAAGCATGTACGTTTATACAGTACTGGTAACAGAAAATCCATGTATCTCCCATCCTAACACCAATCAATCTGGCTAATTAGTTTACAGCCTATTTCTTATTTTGCACCCTGCAGTTAATCTTGCTCCAATGTAAATGATTTAGGATAATGACAATAAATTGTTTGGTTTTCATTAATATATTTAGCTGTAATCTATACGTAAATCTTAAGTGGACACAGCAAGAACCAAATATTTGTTTTATGCTAGTCTTACCAGATCCCTGAATTTCATGGTCAGAATTTGCACTTTGCTACCATACTTTTCTAAATATAAGCACCCTATTCCAGTTCACCCAACTTCAGATGGATGTAAAGTGACTGGAAAGTGCCACAAATCGCAGAAAAAAAACAGAAAACCCATACCAAGTCAAGGTAATTATAAGTATATTTATTTTATTTTATTTCAACATTTTAGAACTTTGTTGTTAAAGAATAGTCACAAACCTTCGCACTCATGCATGTCCGCATGCACACACAAATATATATATATATAGTTAAATTACAAAAGCATAATTACATTTGTTTCTATTTATTACAGGCACAGTTTACAGTTGTGGATGAAGAAGTTGTGGTTAGAGATGTGCACTGTGGTTGCGCAATTGAGTTGAATGCATGTTGTTGCCATGTTAC
Source organism: Panopea generosa (assembly GCA_029582155.1). Taxonomy (NCBI): domain Eukaryota; kingdom Metazoa; phylum Mollusca; class Bivalvia; order Adapedonta; family Hiatellidae; genus Panopea; species Panopea generosa. The sequence continues at coordinate 21,531,347 of CM055909.1, forward strand.
AGGACTTTTATACCAGCTAGCAAATTTCAAAGTACTATGTCTGAAAGCTTTGCCCGAAGACATTGCCAAAACATCTTTACCACAAACATGACACGCACCAAGAGGAAAGAAAATATCTGGCAAAGCTGTGCATGCAAGACCTGGAGGTGTGTGGTTACTCAAAAGTTAACGAGAAAAATCCAGGACAGCCTCTAAGGACCACAAAATCTACTTTGTACAATCCTGTCAGAGGCGATCCAATACATTGGAGTGACCACTGTAGAAAGCTTTCTGAGGTTACTCCTTATTTTTTAGTGTTGCCAGCTCTAGAACCAAGCAGCAATATAAACACGGTGCAGTCGAAATTTGGACTTGTTCCATTCGGATCTATTCTTAGCTACCATCAGAAACTAGATGAAGATTACATCATGAACATTGTTGATGGCGTCTGTTTTCCAGATATGCCAAATATAAAATTATATGACAAACAATTTTAATGCAATTTTATCATTACAACAACAACTTAAAATGGAAGGCTTTCAATTAAATGGAACAGAGATAAAACGGTTTGAGGAAAATACAAGACTGCAAAGCCAAAGTCCTTTATGGTACAAAGTTAGAAAGCATCGTATTACTGCTTCACAGACAGGGCGAATTTACAAGAGAAGAAAATATGATGAAACCCTTGCTATTCAGTTGCGATCAACTAGACATGTAACAACAGTTGCTATGAGAAGAGGCATTTCATCTGAACCCATTGCTGCAAAGAAATATGCAAGGGTTATGGATGACAAGGTAAACCTTTATCCTTGTGGTGTTGTTGTGAACTTCTGGGCCCCATGGATAGATGCCAGTCCAGACAGAAAGGTATATGACCCAACAAGAAATCCACCATTTGGGCGTCTGGAAATTAAATGCCCACAGGTAACGAGCGTTTTAGAGGCATCTTGCCTAGCAAAAGGTCTTGATGGGGCTCTTAAATTGAAAAGGAACCATGACTACTACTATCAAGTATTGACACAGTTAGCAGTTGTGGGTCTTGAGTGGTGCGACTTCTTTGTTTGGTGTGAGAATGATTTCCATTTGGAAACAATATATTACAACCAAGACATATGAGACAATGTCAAAGACAAAATGGACGGATTCTTCTTTAATTATTTCATTTAGATTCTGGATTTTGTGACCATGTTTGAACGATTTGACCACGAAAGTTTGACAGTATGCAAGCAACTGCCCACAGCTGATTTGCTGAACCTGTCAATGACAGCGGCAGAGAAACATCAAACAGATGAAATTCTTTAATTCTTCGGTTTACACGTTCAATATGTATTCGCAATTTTGCAATTTGTTCCATTTCTTTAATTTCTGTCTTTGTAAATTTTGATTTTGAACGCAAAAATGGTGGAATATTAAGACTAACTTTCTTCTCATCTAGCAGCTTACGCAATGTTAAACCCTTGTCTGCCATTACATCATCACCTGGTTCTAATAGGTCAAGGATTCCAGATAACTTTGTAATTTCAACGTCAGACATGCAACCTGTGTAAAGCAGGGAAATGAAAGTGACAGCACCCTGTGGTGCAATGCCTAATAGACATTTAAATGTACATGCACTTTTGTAATTGGAATACATTTGTGAGCTGAGAACGAGTGATGATGGTTGTTGTGTTTTAATTTCTGTACAGTCAATAATAACCCTTGTTTTAGGATAAAGCTCCTTGAAACAGTCAGGCATCATCTCATCAATAACATTTCTGGGAAGCCATATTGGTATTCTTCCCAATACAAAATATAGGAAATTTGCCCATGTTACAATCTTCCTACTAATGGTTGGTACAGAACAATTAAATCTGACACTCAAGTCCTGTTCAAGTAATCCAACCCTCAATCTACACATGAACATAAACAATTCATCTATTAAAAACATATTTCTTTTTCTTCCTGCAAGACTAATTGTATTTCCACTTTCATAATATTTGCTTTGCATTGTTTTTGCTAATGACTATGCATTCAAAAAAACTGAAAACACAGTATAAGAGTTGAATCCTGTATAAAACTGAATAAGTTTGTCATCTTTGCTAAATCGTCGTACAAGAAATTTTTCGAGAGTCAACTGTTTATTAAGATTAATACACTCTTCTGACTTCTGATTCAGTTGATCCTTAAGTTCCGAGATTTCTTCTTCATGTGATCTTTCAAGAGGAATGGCTGTTAAAACTTCGGTTTCCTCAAATCCAGATTTTTCATCTTGTTGTTGTTGTCTATAAATAATAATAAAATCTGTAATATTTTGCAACAGTATTTAAACATTTTGAGCAAAGAAATAAAGTTGAAATTTTAAATCCAACATTGTTTTTGTGTTAAATATTCAGTTTTAATTATTTATTATTCATATATAGATATACAATAAACAAACCTTTTGGATTGTTCTGACCTAGGCGGCGTTGCCAGTAGCTTCCTTTTTAATGCTCTCCTTGGTGTCTTGCCATCTGTCCAGTCAAATACACTGGGAACTGCATCTTTCTTCAGTCTTTTTTTAACTGGTGCCCATCCTGTGTAATCATCTTTTGTGAAATGTTTAGAGCACATAACAGTACATTTTGAGATCTGAAATAGTGTTTGATATAAATTATCTACTTGATAGAATAACTACGGTACATCATACAACTTTAGGTTATGGGCTTCTTATTAGATAATGAGTCAATTTATGTTTTAATTACAACGTTTTTATCTTATTTTGTATATACATAAACACTACACAATTAATATATTTGGGTTTGTGTGTGTAAAATATAAGGAACTATAAAAATAAATGTTAGTATTAAACATAAACAAAACTCACCCGAAACATGGACCCTTCGTCTCTTCTAATCTTAATAATCCACTTTTTTCTTAGATTTTCATCTTTTGGAATATGATGAAAGATTAATTCAAAATCATATCTTCCATTTGAGTTACACATAGGTACACAACAATAGTAATTAGATGTTTTATTTAATTTAGCAACACTGCCCAGCAGGCTGTTATCACTAGTAGAAGCCATGCTTCTCTGGATCTGTTTGTTTACATCTGAACCATTTGAGCCTCATTCTGATAGTGGGTATGCCAGGCATGCATATAATTTGAGAAGGGGCTATTGATGTTCGTAAGTGTGGTTGTTGTTTCACAAGTAAAGATACGATGAAGCATTTTCCGTCTCTGTCTCCGTCTCTCTCTTTTTGTTTTTTGTTACCCGTGCATCGGCATCACACTTTTGATTAAAATTATGCAAATATCTCAGTAATTACCTACTTGATTGACTTGAAACTTCACCAAGCCTTCAAAGTTATAAAACAATCAATTTAATTAACTCTTGGTTTATTTTAATGCAAATTATGGCCATTTATTGACTGGTTTAAGTTTTCCGTGCAGCTTGATAGCATGCACATATCTCAATAACTTCAAATGTGGTTGATTTAAAACTACACTAACGCCCTCTTGTAATCGAACATAATCTCCCAGCTATGTCCCATATCCTCTGATGGTGATTTTGACAACAATTATCCCCATTTTTCATATTTAACGCTCATCTTACCCACGAGGGGGCCGAATTTATTGGAAGAATTTGTAGCCAAGCCCAATTTCTATATAACAAATAGAAATAACACACGTTTAAACCACAGACAAACATCTTAGTTAATTTCTTTCCTAAATTAAAACGTTTTATAACTCAGAAACATATATAGAACCCAAAACTAAATAAAACTAACTTATGTGTAAAAAGTGCATGTGTATAACAATTAAGATAACTTTGTCAGTTTTTTTGTGTCTATTGACAAAGCAGTGCGAGTAGTCCAGCGTACTGTCTTGAGGACATGTTTTGTTTTTGTGCCAATATCGTCCTATTTTCGATGCAAGTCATTAATTTTTTTGTAATATGTAAATATTTTTTAACAGCATAAACATAAACAAGAATGCAGATTGCACATCGCTGTATTAGGAAGTTGCCTTGCATTATATAATGATATGATTAAATTAAATGGTTCGCATGGATTTTGGTAATGTCAGTTTGAAAATGATTGTTTTATCACTAACTGATATAGCAACCATTTGTAATTATCACAGCAACCGATTGTAACAATCATGGATCATCATATTATCAATAAAGCAACCTTTAGCCAACATGAACCTCTTGTTTAAAGTCAAAATCACCACAACATAGATATTTAACCCTTAAAATCGATATGGGACACTGCAGATGCAATGCCATATTACAAAAAGTTTAGATTCCCATTTAGATATTTCGAAGAAAATAACTCAGGAGGCCGGGCACATTTTTTTATTGATAATTGACATTGACTCCTCAAGGGTTTCGGACAGGTGTGAGTGGGGAAGAGAATTTAAACTTTTTTTCTCTGGCCTAAAAACCTACAATCCCACAAGGTTTAAGGACGAAATAACAACTTGAATGTATAAATGTCGATTATATTTCAATCAGGCCGGTGTTATCTTTAACCAAAGGTAAAAAACAATAATTACATTGTACCTATTTCCGACTTGTACTTCTAACTGTGAATGCGAACCCGCCTGGGAAGCGCAATGGTAGCGTACATGTTTGTCAATTCAGAGGTCCCGGGTTCGCTTCCAGACGGACACGTTCTTTGTGACAGAATGTTCTCCACTTCTGTTTCAAATGGGGAAGTTGTCAGTTACTTGCAAAGATCGGCTAGTACTAGTACAGAATTCCTGGAAACCATAAGGATACCTGGCCGCCATTTTATAACTGTAAACTGTTTAACCCATTACACTCAATCAACTTGTAAATGTGACCTTGAAATTCGACCTATTGATAATCATCTCTTTCTTGAGAACGTCACATTTTCGTCTCATCATGGTGAACTCATATGTACTTATTTATAGTTTTTAATTCGCCTTGGGGAAACATAGGTCTGATGAATTAATAAGTTGTTGATAGAGTTGGTTTAATATATACATATGCCTTTGTGTTACTTCAGAGGCTCATTTTTGTTTATTACAAACAAATAATACCATAGTAAACACAATCAAATCCACCGTATTTGCCTTTCTATATACGAATAAGGTTATAAAGAATCCGTTTATAAGGAACTCTCAGATACAGACATGTTTTTGTAACTTCACGTTAATGAATACGCTATTTTAAGTATAATTATTTAAAGATTTACTGTAGCTGGCAATAAACTTAGTACATTATCCAAGGACAAAACTGTTACTGAACAATCTGATGTAGTTTAAGAAAATAGAATTACAGTCAGTGTTAAGTAGTCTTCCTTTTACAAAGAAGATTGAAAACATTAGAATCCATCTGATTTGCAGTTTGCTTTGTTCCTGCAATATCGTAAGGATTATCCTTAACGGTGGTGCAGCTGCGAGATACAAAAAGACATTGTACATGGTACACTGTACATGCCCTCCCCAAAAACACACACATACACACCGGTGTAGCTACACCAAGGCACTGTACTTTTCCCAGAAAAATAAAAGTCCCTAAGTAATTGATAAATGTTCTACATAGAAAAATACACACAAAGCCCAAGATAATGCACCATTAGTTTTTTACATTTTAAAACAAATATGGCAGAGTACCTCAGAGCCCCAATTAATATTTCTAGACCTGCAGGTTTACTTTGACCAAGCTAGGCCACTGCCATACACACACCACCTACCCAAATTTGCAGGAGTGGTGGGGGACTCTCTCCTATATTTCTTGGCTCGTTGTACCTGGAATAAAACTCTATTAAGATTTACTTTTAATACAGCTTATAGTTAAGTCTTACGTTTCTTGTGTGTCTGCGTGTGTGTTTCCTTAATAATAGCGTTTTAAAGTAAAAAAAAATATTGGAGTAACTAATAATCATACTCCTCCCCCGTACAACTCACTAAGTGCATGATAAAATCCTTTACGTCTTGACTCGCAGCGTACTTGGTTAGATACTCGTTGGAGATTCGCTTTTAGATATATCAAAGTGTGTGTGTGTTTAAACAATAACGCTTTAAAGTAAAAAAAAAAACATTGGCGCAGATAACTACCATATATTCTATGAAAAGAGTAGAATTCAGCCGTTAAATGTTTAATATATCAAACATTCAAGTTTCGGAGTGGTTCCCCGTAGCCCAATAGCGGGAGTAGAGTAAAATTACCGCCACCAACGGGACAGAGACGCCCTTCACATACACTACCCCACGTTGCCTCTTCTCAATAACTCTAACGCTCATTAAAGTATCGTTTACCTACAAAATATTTATAACTATGCTACTAAAAAAGCAAGCCGTTCGTTTAAAAGGAAATTTTATTAATTGAAATAAAAACAGTATCTGGCATTTTTGTGTGTAAAACATGCATCATAGATTGGTATTGGGTTTTTAATGTCGATTGAAAAGCTGACCATGCTTTTGTTTTATTGTTGCAACATTCGACATCAGTCATGTGATGTTTTGCTTATATTTAACAAACACTTAAAAAAAGACCCTTTGTCTGATCCAAATTTTACACTGATCAGTTTTCAAAGACTTTTTTATAAGAATTTAATGTTGAAGTGTGACCAAGGTCAGTTTTCGACATTGAAAAGTGACCGTTGGGGTTGTAACAAAGTCAGGAATCCAATATGGATTTATAAGAATAATTTGGATTTCTGTAGCAATACGGATTTATAAGAATGATTTGGATTTCTGTAGTATTGAAAAAACGTACACAAATGAAAAATAAAAAAGCTTGCATAAAAAGTGCAGAACACGGGGCAATTATACTATCGCTCATATGACCCATTTGTCAAATGTCTCATTAACTAGCGAGCTCGCACATACTGTACAATCATGGCAATTAGCGAGCGGAGAGATTGTCACAGCTAATGCTGGACAACAGACGCGTGATGCATTTAGCTAAAAGTTGACGTGGGTTGTAGGCACAGCCAACAATTAACAAGCAATAAGCAATTAATAAGGGTTATTTTACTGCGAAAACAACTCTGACAACTGCGTAAAACTAACAGTATATAAACGACCAAATTAACCGACACAGGGACCCGATATTCGATATCCTTTTAGGCCACGTCACTTTGACGGAACTAAATTAGACTGCACGTCGTGTGCATTTAAGTTAAGAAATAAAACTTGTGATTACTTTAAAACTAAAACAACTTTAGGAATTTATAATAGTGATAACTTTAGAAATTGAACTTACAATAATTTTAGAAGTTGGATTCTTCATAACTTTGAATAAGACTTGCAATGACTTTAGATTGAATTTATAATAAACATTTGTAAGCTCAATTAATTTGTGAACTTGTATTTCTGCCTTCATTACGCTACAGGGTCATTTTTCAACGGGGTCAAGTTTAATGTTACACCGGACTTCTTTTTACTTTTCTCGCGTTAACAAAGAAGCATCGATATTTTGATGGACGGTTGAATACTATACGAACAAAAATGAAATTCACCACGGTTCCAATCTTATTTTGATAATACAATTAATTTGATAACAGAAATGTGTTATTTGCTTCGGTTGAGTGTTGTACTGATTCCGTTAGTTCAGCGATTTTAACCGGGCCCGACAGTCAAACCATGAGTTGTTTTGAGAAACAATAAAGTAGGTCATCATATTTAAAATGTAGCCATACAATATTGTACAATTAAACACAACCCTAGTTTAGTGAATACTAGTCGTTGACAAAAATTCCAACAGGCCAATTTATTCGACAGGTAAAACTGAAATAAAAGTATGTAGTTGAAGACGATCGCGCGACGACGTAAATACACAAACTATACACGTAAAATTCGTTTGAAACGTTCCAAATTCGTATTCTCCATTCATTTATGAGCGTTAATTTATATAACCTTCGTAAATGTTGCCACATTTAAAAAATCGTGTAGACAAAACCTAAACAATGACGTCAGCTTTTACACTATGTTGGTATTTTCATTAATAATCGATTTTTTATTTGTCCAAATTGGGAGATAAAGGCAGGTGTTTAAATTTTTTACCTCAAACTATTTCGTAATTTTACAATAAACCAACTATAATTGCAAAGTTCGGCTGATAATGGAAACAATAACCGTTACGATAATGTTGGATTAGATCTTGTGAATTTTATATCAACCAGGACAAAAGTGATGTGTTCATATGCGTTTACTTTGCAGCAGATAGATTAAATTTCCATTCACTTGAGGCGTCTGAGCCAATCAAATATATTTATCATCATCAGGATTGGACAGATTATGATTAAATTCTTTTTTTCTAATGTTTATGCATGTGTAAAGAATATAAAATCACGCACACATCTGACATAAAGTCTTCGAGCTGTGTGTGATTCGACATTTTATACACAGGCATAAAAACGGCCTACTACAATTACGTCTTTTAATAAACTGTCATTATTCATAATTTGTAATGACAATAAACGACACGATCCGTGGCATCAGGCTATTGTGCGACAATGACGGTTTCACTGCTGCATTGATATGGACCCCACCTGGGAAATCACAGATATTACTCGTTAAACATTGTGATATATTTGGTAAACACATGCCAGAGACAATGTGAACAGGGAAGTCAGACATGTTTTTGTCATATTGCATATTATGTTGCTTTTCGTCATTTGAATCTAGAATTTAATGATATTTTACATTTTTATCATAATTATTTTTGCTAGATTGTTTATAGATTTGACTCAATTTGACTGGTATTCAATAAGTATTCAAAGTCTGGATTAATCTTCAAGCACATAGTGTGTGTATTAACATGGTGTCAGTTATTGACCAATTCGACTAAACAGTGTTGTTGGTGTCAGTTATTGACCTATTTGACTAAACAGTGTTGTTGGTGTCAGTTATTGACCTATTCGACTAAACAGCGTTGTTTGTGTAAGTTATTGACCTGTTCGGCTAAACAGTGTTGTTTTGTGTCAGTTATAGACCTGTCCGGCTAAACAGTACTTTATTATATGTCGTGTAGAATAGCTGTCAGTTATATTGTAGTCATATCACGATCGTGCATTACTGACACTTATTATACATACAATGTGTTCTAACTTTCCGTATGTTCTACAAGAACTTTTCAAAAGTGAATTTTACATTTATGAGTGTTATACAATGTATTTTACACATTTCATTTCATATAAACACGCATAATCATATGTCTAACCATACTGTGTCATTTTAAAAGAGCAATCGATGGTTTAATAAAATATTTTTTTCTGATTCAACTCGATATTTCAAATTATTCGATACTTTTCTCATCTCTAGAATGTAAACCTAAGCATGAGCATCGGGCGATACTAAATATAATGTCAAATATGTTTTCTGATCTGTGTTTTTGTTTGCAGGGAAATTCATAGTTAGAGCCAAATTAGACAAAATATTATATTGTTTCAATTAACAATTTTACTCTTATCAAAAAAAAAACGTCAATTATTATGACAAACTACATTTAGAACCATTATGTTACGCTGGTGCTGAGTTAGTGCTGTTATGAATTAATGAAATATATTCCTCCGAGAACAAAATATCGCTTTAATTTTCTAAATGTGCCCATGCGGATGGTATGTAGCAACTAATAGTTATAGGTTTTCATAGTATAGGCATTGTTATGTGTTCTAATGTGTTCAAACATAATGCACATATTTACATGTAACTGGAGAGGACTTCAGAAATTTACATAGTGTTTGAGCAAGAAACATGGGCATTTATACTCTGATTTGTGTATTACCTTACAGAAACACCGTCTAGATCGTGTTGCAGGGCTGTATATTACACATTAACCATAAATATCACATTGCTCGGAAACAGACGAGTTAAGTCTAAAATAACACCGGTCTTATAAATCTTGGAATATATATAAGTAAACCTAAAGCACTTACATAAATACAAAAAACAAATTAACCTGTTCCTCAGGCTAGTTCGGAAAATATTGAAAGAATTGCCATCGTAAAACTATTGCAATAATTGGTTTTGTTTAAAGCTTATTCTTGAGAACATTCTGATTCATCAGCTAAATCGAGTGTTCAATTATTATTTACTACAAGGCAGTACTCTATAAATTAAACGTTCAAACAAATTATACACTGAACTCTAAACCTTACAGTGTTGTTTCCTAACTATCTGTTAAATTGCACATTTAATATATTTCATTACAAATAACTTTTATGCGGAAGTATCAACTAGGTATTCATTACCATTATTTAATTTGGGTTGTGTGTCCGTGCACGCACGGAACCCACAATTATTGCGAAATATACGGTTTGCCCGGTCTCGGTCTATCATGAATTGCACGTGAAAAAGTGTCATTCATGGTAACAACACATGTTAAGTATAACAAGAAAAAGACAAGTTAACCATCATCAAATAACAGATTGGTAAGCTGTGTGAAAGTCAATAATCAGAAGCAGCGGAGATGCCTTACTAATCTTTAACATACAAGTGTAATAAAAAGGGTAAGGATATTTTCGGAGTTGAGTTTAGGAAAAAAAACGTTTGGTCTTATATTGAAAATACGCAAAAACGATAGCAGATGCAAATTGAAATCGAAGATGTTTAGCCGTTTATTCGTTTCCAAGCAAAGCAATTATCAAAGACCAATTTACTTTATTCAAACTAATTAATATTTTATCCGCTTAAAGTATATACATAACAGAGAGGTATTTTTCTTATAAAGCATTGTGTGTTTTGTTTTTAGTTATTATCATGATAATGAAAATTCATAAAATGTATTTAATATGGAACTATACAGGCAAACAAATTACCGAGGACATTATGTGCACCCCGATTACCAAGTTTAAGATCCTCAGTGGTGTTATTTGAAACTGTCCGTTCAAATACAAGTACCACTGTTGTCACATCTGTACAGAGTCTATATTTTACTTATCCTACTAATGATGTATGTTTATTGTATCTATGTTGCTTACATCGCTTTGTTCCTTACTCTGGCTCTTAATAAGGTGTGACAACTCATGCTTACCATGTGCTAAATTTATAACCATACTGTTATGAGACCGAGATAAAGTATTATTACACTGTTATGAGCTTGTGGGGAATTATGCTCGTACTGTTATGATTCTGTGTTTTGGGTTTTTTGTGTTATTTATCAATGTTTGAACAAAGGAATATAAATATTTTAATTGCATTATCTAATACGGAAATAGAACATTGCAGGTATAATTTAAACTGTAACACAAACTCATGTCTAGGTAAATATCTTATAATAAAGACATACATTATAACAGTGTAAGAATGGTTCAACACAGAAGTATGACAATAAAGTGTAGCTTAAAACGGGAACAAAACAGTGCAAGCATGGTTAAACCCAGATGCATGCCAACATCGTGTAATTAAACATGGAAATAGAAACACGTTTCTTATGTCAAAAATCAATTTTAGGAACCTGACAATCCTTCAAAGTATTAACTATGCAATTGCAACCGTACAGTTTCATACAATATACATCAGCAGGTATGCCGTATATAATATGCAACTTGTAGAGAAATGCAATAACCACCCTTCAAAGAGTTTCTTATGCCAACAAGTAATTTGAGGAATTGTTTCGTCAGAATCTTAATACTATGGGAATCACTTAAGCTGGCCTGTGATGTTATATTCAGGAGAAATATTCGTCATACATGTTAGCAGTTTCATCTAATACTCTCAATAAATCCTGAGGTGTCGTAAAATAATTTTAAAAGAAGTAAACTTGTATTTCACTATATTCGGACTAACGTACATTTACCCGTGGTCGAATTCCTGTTGAATTCCGTGGTAAATAAAATTATTCATTTCATACAATGATTCATTTGTTAATTGCATTGCACTATATTCCGATTAGCGTACATTTGTTAATTGCATTGCACTATATTCCGACTAAATAACATTTGTTAATTGCATTGCACTCTATCCCGACTAACGTACATTTGTTAATTGCATGTTATCTGTTCAGAAAGAAACGAACAGCTGTATATTATTCACATATCATAGTTTGATTTATTTATGTATTTATTTACCTATTTATTTATTCGTTTAATAATGTATTTTTTTATTTATCTATTAATGTATATATTTATTTATTTATTTATTTATTTCTATGCCTATCATTTGTCTCGCTATATATCTAATTATAATTCTTCTACTACCTTAGATTATAAAATACAATAGCTGTTCTGTTTCGTTCTATCATTCCAATAACGTGTACACTATTCATCTGATGCTATTTAGAAGCAATTACTCTGTGTCCGGAATGCATTCATTTGACAATGTTCTTTTAAGCCGAAAATATTACAAAGTCTTATCTCTAATAATTAGACTCTGTGACATTCTATAATCCCTACAATATTGCATGCAGTGCATCCATTAGTGTATTTATTTTGTTGGATAGTTTGAACAGATATGCGAATGTGATCATAGGCAACAAACGTAAACGTTCTTTTTTATATTCAGAACGGAAAGTTGGTTTAGAAAAGGAATATTGCCAAGACTTTAATTGAATTTCAGTCAAAGTCAAATATTAAACATCTATCAATGGAAATTATTATGCATTATATTTCGTTAACAGCGATACGTCCCAGACTTTAAATGTTTCTACCGATATACTAAGTAATGCATTTAACTAGATTTTATTTAAGGTCTAAATTATACAATTCTTTATAGATTTGTTATATTTCGACCAAATTACTATTGATATCAGGTATATACCACAAACATTCTTAAGAGCCAGGCTTGGGAATATGTGGACTGTCCAATGGTACGCTGACAAAGTAGTTTAATTAATGATCTGACAAGTAAGCGCAACTATATGACGTGACATGAGCAGATCTTATGCCAAGATAAATACAGAGGTGTATGTACATATTGAAACAAACAAATGAGATATGCAATTGGAAGTTGAACCCGGACAAACTAGCGGAATGGCCTCTCAAACCAAAGTATACTTGTATATATTTATGAATCGAAAATACCCCGACTAACAACAGAAACTAATTTTAGAAAACAAATGGCTAACCATATATACCCTATATGTTGTCAAATCTTGTGTAGTTTTTCTATCTTTTATTCATAATAAATGGAACAAGTTTGACTTCTTATGGGTTGTTATATCATATCCCCTTCAAATAGTACATGTATTATGTGTTGTATTGATAACTGGCATAATTGACAAAATCGCCTTTAAGATAACACGAACATTGGGAATTTTTGAGATATGCGTTTGCATCTTCAGTTTGATGATACTATAATAACTTATGTTATATCTAGTTTTGTGAAAGCATATTCAAATAAAGTATAAATTAATGGCATCAATATGGTGTGTGTTTACTCCAATGTTTTGACAGAAGGGTCGTTATTAGTCCAAAGATTTTACCCCTTTATGTTTGATAAGTAACTAGACATTTAGTATAATTTACAAAACAATAATTGAAATAACAATTTTACACACATGTTAAACAAACTGCAGATACATATTTTTTTTCTGTAATGAGCAACACTAATGAGCAGGTATGTAAAATACTGGTCTGATTTGTTCACTATAGAACGCATTGATTAAACATATATTTTGGTTTAAATAGAAACAATTTTCGCCTAGAAAATTATATTGCCTTCCGCGTGAAGAATTCTATGGAATGTTGTGACTAGATAAATTAACCGACAAACACAATATGAGTTGATCTTACAACAAAATACGGATCTTCTCAACCATTATGCATTGGTCAATAAAATCTACTTATAGGATGCTTTGGAGACACAGAACAGATCAAAGAAAACAATGCAAGAGGGGGAAATGAATTATGCAACATCCCTCATGCCCTTATTCCTCATGACCTTTCACTGTTGCCACACAAGTACGTATATCGTTATTGCAATAGCCAGTACTTATGAAAGGGTCCGTTGGAACGCGAGATCTAATTGTTCCATACACACAAGACAATATCATAACAGTATGAAGAACTAATTGGGATTCGTCTTCACTTCAAATACAATACTTGGCACTTTATTTTTGTAGAACAGTGTGATATGAGTAAGTTATATTAGATATTGTATAACAGTATCTGTTGCTGTTCCAACAAAACTATATTGGTTATTTGTCAATATAATATACAAATACAGTCGATCACACTGATGGTTCTTTTCAATATAGCACATTGCACATTGTTTAAGTTCGAAGACAAAAGTAAATTCTATCACACAACTTGTCTCAGTGATATGTAGGTTAAATAATGCAAGGACATATATAGATGTATGTCCTAACATACGTCCAAATTCTGGCTGTAAAACTTTCATCAATATCTGACCAGTATTAGCAAAATAACGGTCAATCTTCACGCATACGCAGCAGTTGTACCAGTCACGCGTATGATATTCCAGGATCTGCAGCATCATCACAAATGATTGAATGAAAATTAGCGTGACAAACGGAATCTGTTTTCACAAATTTGAAGATATAGTTTTGCAAGACTGGCAGTGATTGTAATTTTGTCCATTATGCTCCTTGTTGATTTGAATAATGTCAACAGAAATCAACTTAGGTTTAATAAACTCTGACTTTATTACTTGCCTCTGGTCGTTGATGATATTCATAATCTTTGAAGGATCGTGTTTTTAAACATATTTGTGTTAGCGTGAAAGAGACATCTTCATTATTGTAAGATTGTTTACATAGTTATTGTTATTTATGCTTTATTCATAAAGCAAAACTTGCTTTCTCGTAATTTTTCTGTGTAGTTTCCTATCCCGATTTATAACAAAAAAGTCTTACAGGGCAATATCTATTTGTTCTCTGTGAAGACATCTAAAGAGTGAGGGTGTCGGTACCTGCACACCAGGACTGCGTTCAGGTACAATTGGAATATTTTAATCCTTAGACCTGTTTCACTCTCTTTTTACTTTTGTCTTAAGTAAATTAAGTTAACGTTGTGTGTTTTTATGTTGAATAAGGTATTGTTCTTCAGATTAAGCATCGCATTATGCAAATGGCAACCAAACACGTGAATTTAGGAATTGGAATTGAGACTTATGTGATCAGATGACATTTACATCTACGTTGCTGTTTATTAGATAATATAAACTGATTTTCTGTATTGGGATTGTTTTACGAGATGAAACGATGCGAACGTAAGTTGCTTATAGATGCATTAGCCGTAATAAATTGAGCATTAAGTTTGATTGAAAATTGATTTACTTGACATTTATTTCTTCTTACGTTTAGAAATATGCCTTGTGCGCTAAAATATGTCAATATTCCAAGTAAAATTGGCCTGTTAGTTAAATCTCTGAGGAGTGAAATTGCTTTAAAAATTGTATCTGGTTAGTTTTGTTTATCGCTGTGTTTATATAAATTCCCCACATGAACAGACTCTGTAAAATCGAGGTAAAATATTGATGCCATTATAACAGCAGTCTAATAAGATGTGTGGCGTTCGTGAAAAGACGCCAATTTTGTTGTTTCTATTTTGTTTAGTTCCTGGGAATTATAATTGCTTGAAACTTGAGTATCGCTTAAGTCATATATAGGGGGCTTAATAGCAGTTGCATATTCTCACGAGCAAACTCAATACATTAGAGTTGGTCCTTTTCTGATACTGGACGTGGGCTGAAAGTCATCAAACATCCAGATTTAAATCCAAATTGCCATATTTTAAATATTTTAAGAGCAAAATATTTAGTTAAAACTTTATTTTTTATATTTTCAAACATTGTTTCATTGAAAAGGAATATTTGTGTAGGTAACTGTCGTTTATTTCATGAAAAGTATTTTAAAGCAAACTGACAAAATATCAGATTTTAGTTTTAATCTGCGTTTAAGCCAATAAACACAATAACGAATTTATGGCCTGTTCTACTAATATTTTTTTATCAGATATTATTTTATACATTTGAAAGTATAAATTCTTGAACAAATCAATTACCATAATCGTATCATTGTTAAGTATATACAGATACTAATTTTAATAACACAGACAAAATAGCTGTTGTTTATATTCGCTCAAATAGTTAATAGAACAAAAAGAATCGTTTGTTATTTAGATGGAACTTGTCAGATTTTATTGATCAATATACACTTCATTTCAATGATTTATTTGGCGTTATGCAAATTTTAACATTAATTTGACCCCTGTTGTCATGACTACTAAATGGTTGCATTGCATATATTTTTTTTTCAATGCTGTTTCGATGATTGTATCTAGTGAATTTTACTTTTCTGTTACAAATTTAGTTTCTTATCTTTCTTCAAGTGTTTATTGAATGTTATATCGATTTATTTTTAAGATTTATTTAAGTACTACTATACGCAGCGTGCATCTATATTTTATTTACTGAAGAAACAATGTCCGCGGCACCACGTTATTTAACGACAGCAATAACTGAGCTCCTGCATTGATATTGTTCCCACCTCGGAACTCACAAATATTACTCGTTTAACATATGACCGACTTGTTGCACACATACATGTACCGGAGACAATGTGAACAGGAAAGTCAGACATGTTGATGTCATATTATATAATATGTTGCCTTCCGTCATTGGAATCTGGAATTTAATGATATGTAACTCTATCATTATAATTGTTGTTGCTAAATTGATTATAGTTTAGACTCAGACTGTCAATTGTTAATAGCTTGGTTTATCTTCACGCTTTAAGTGAATCTAACATAAGTTGTGTCTCAACATGATGTCAGTTATTGATCTCTGCGGCTAATCAGTGTTGTTGTTTCGTTTAAAATGGCTTTCAGTACTATTGTAGTCATATCACGAGCGTGCTTTACTGACACATGTTGTCCATATAATAGGCTTTAACTTTCCGTATGTTAAACTAAAACTGAAATCTTTTCAAAAGTGGATTTTACATTTTGGGGTGTTTTCGTTTTTATCTAAAATAGCATAATCAATATCATTATCGCCTGGCCTTACTGTATCATTTTAATAGATGTAATGTATGTATTGGTATATTGTTTTTTCCGATTTGAAATGACTTGATATTCTTCTCATCTATAGAAAATAAAAAAAATTAAGCATGACCCTTGAACAATGCAAAGGGTAATCAATTTTTAAAGTCTTGAGTTCTTTGCAAGGAAATTCACAGTTAAAGACCCATAAGGCGAAATATTCTACATTTAGGTCCATTATGCTACGCTGGTGACGAGTTGGTGCTGTTATAACTTAATAATAAATCCTATTCCTTGGAGGAATAAAAACATGGCTTAAATTTTCTAAATCTGTCTTTGCACGTGGCATGTAGCAGCTTTCAGTTATTGGTATTAATAATATAGCATTGTAAGGTGCCCTAATGTGTTCAACCCTAATATACATATTTACACGTAATTACAGAGGTCTTCAGATCTCTACATAGTGTTTGATGAGCATGCATGGGCATGCGTATTAACTTACAGAAACATCGTCTATATCGTGCTGCTGTGCAGTGTAATACACATTCGCAATCAATTTCACATTGCTCGTTAGCATATGAATGTACATGTAGTCTAAAATATCACTGGTCTTAAAGATATTGTTATATATAAGTAAAATTCGAGCACTTATATAAATGAAACAGAAAATAAACTGGTGCCTAGGCAAGTCCGGAAAACATTTACAGAATTGCCATAGTCCATAAGAACAATTATGTAATTATGGACAATACCTGATACAGCAGCTAAGTCTAGTTATTATAAGACGATACTCTGTAAATTAAACGCTGTGACAAAATATACACACAACTCTAAATGAAATCTTACAGTTTTGTTTCCGAAATAAATGTTATATTGCAACCTATAATTTAAACTGTAACACAAACTAATATTTAAGCATGCATATTTCAATTCGACATACAATTTCACAGTGCAAGCATGGTTTAATAAAGACGCATGACAATAAAGCGTAGTTTAAACGGTAACAGAACAGTGCAAACATACATTTGTAAATTCAATCTATAACGATAAAAGTTAGCATTCAACAAGCCAGACAATAACTTGACATAGTACGAAAACAATTCCATTACAATCCTTAAAGGTATGTACTACGTGCCCGTACTGTTTGATGCAATATGCATTTTCAGTCTCTTCATCCCGAATTTGATATATTGCAGTCCCCTCTTAATCGAGAAATGCAGTGGTATATTGTGCGTATATACATCCAAAGGTGGCTAAACTTTAATCCCCTGCTCGATACATACCACAGGACCAATCCCTGCTCTAGTTGTTGGAATCCGTGACCAGCGAATTTCATCTCCAGGAGAAAATATTCATTAAATCTTTTTCTTTCGTGTGTTGGAGGATAGCACCTCTCACACATAAACTTAACTTGACCTGCATCAAATACATCGGTGCATCGGTATTGTTAACCTATTGCTCACTAAACGGCTCTTTAATTCATTAAAGAGATTTACATGATGTTGTATAAATATACACATAAAAAGTAATGTGGCTAACAGTGTTTATTTAGTTCACGTGTAATTATTGATCGCAATTATTACATTGTTATTATACTTTTAGCAGACGATACTTGTTATAAATAACTGTATTGTAACCCTTGAACTGCACATATGTTGTATAACTGGCCAATAGAATTGTAACAAAAGTCTTGACTGTACATATTCCAATTATCAAAGTTTTATTTATTACTTAAATTTAAACGGTCTAGTGAAGTAGTCTACATTACAGATTTGACCAATCAAAGAACCGCACATACGCAAATGTTTTTTTTTCAATAATTGATGGCGTTGTCTTCGATAAGCACCAGTTCAAGTAAGGTTTTTCAGTCTGTTGTTTCTACATATATTTGGTTGTGGAAATTTATAATTTACAACAAACATATAGAATCTAGCACTATTGATTTAGCATATAATACTTGTTTTTATGGTAAGACTAGCGCAACGATGTGAACACAATCGTGAATCGAATGTTGGTACGCTTCAAAATGCCTAATGTTAAAACGGAGGAAGCTTCTAGTACCATTTTCCACAGCAGGTATTTAAGTGTAATTCTAAATTTTCAGTGGTAATAAAAAAAACACACAATATTTAATACTTTTAGTTTACACATTTTAATTCAGTACCGATAACTTTATGAAAACATATACCGAAAACAGTGACCTATATTGGGACGTAGTCCAAAAATGAGAAAAGTTTTAACTATTGTGTTTTTGTAGAACGAATATGGACCGAGTTATCATATTAGTATCATAACCAAACCAGTTGCTTGATTTGTGAAGAACAAAAATGAAATATTTTATTTTTTACGAAACAAAGTTACACAGTTTAACTAAAGTTAAAGATATAAATACATACATTTACTTCAACTTACACATCATACATATGAATATAATACGCCCATTGTTTCAAAAATATATGGGTAAATACATAGTACACACAAAGTAATCTGAATTAAAATATAATGGTATGTTGTGGTAAATTTTAACTTACTGATTGACGTGTATTTACCTTGGGTAACGCACTGTTTAACAACTATAATAGTATTACGATGTGTACTGACGTGTTGTACATATCGAGATTTATATTATGCGTTTATTATGATTTTTTAATTGAATGTTTATTTAAAAGTGGTCAATTGGTTCCTTTGGAGTAAAAAATGAAAATGTCCAATAGGATATTCCTTTCGTAAAAGAACCATTGAGAAACATTGTTTAAGGTGAGTGTTGCTTTTTGATTGGTTACTGATGATAGGATATATCAAACTAGATTTAGGTTTGTTTTGATCGTGTGTTTCGTCGCTGTCAACAATTGTTCAGCTATATCGCGACGGTATCTATTCGAAACAGTATTCAAAGCGCTGTCACACTAGTGGCATATGCAGCAGACACATGGTATGATACCCCACCCAATCACAGTATACATACTGACACCGGGCTGACCAGACCTAAAACTATCTTATACATTTTGAGTGCCAACCGAGGAAGCTTCTAGTACCAATTTTTAAGTCTTTAGTATTTCCGGCCGGGGATTGAACCCACGAGCTTCCGTATGTGAGGCGGCGCTCTACCCCAAATCAAACTAGATGGCATTCCTTTAGATACAATGTCAGTTTGTTCTACATGTTGGATGTTTTGTACGTGACTAATATTTCATGTGAGTTATTTCATCTTTAATTAGACAATGATCAAATGTATTAGTAATTTATATAAAGTATAATACATGTATAAATCATATTAAATTGAGGTGTCCCCTTTCTCTTGTATAGAAAAAGAAATAGAACACATGTAATTGCAGTTAAACAGTTTGAATCTGAGGTTTGTGTACGTTTCACCTTGTACATTTCAATCTACTAAACTAGCCTATTCAATTTGTTAACAAACGAAATAGTTCACAGATAAGTGTCACGATCGTGGTTTACAAAATAACTTTACCAAAGTATATAATAAGCATTTCCTACTTTCGTTTTCGCTTTACATGTATTTAGGTGCGAACACGTGGTTATAAAAGTTGGTTGGTTGAATGGTGTTCAGCGTCGCTTCCAACAATTTTTCAGTTATATCATGACTGTGTCTACTTGAGACAGTATTATAAGCGATGCCCTACTGGAGTATCATGCCACAGACACATGCTATGATACCCAACCCATGATATAATATGATACATATAACCCTGGACCAACGCTGCAGCACACGTGGTTTTAAGAAAATGCGATAACCGACAACATGCATTTAATATATGTATATTAACAATTGCCGTTCATATTCTGTGAACGTGTATGCCACTTAGCGACCGGTGTTAGCTTCGCCATGTTTGGTGTGATGTAAAATATATGGTTTCATATACTATTAACACAATCATATAAAAGTTAGTTTTTGTAACTTATTTGGTTTGTGTGGTTAATCAGTAGTCATTTCGGATAAGATATATCACTTTTGGTAATAATGCGTTTTCATTACATGTTTATAGGCTGTAGTACAGACCCAGTTCTCCTGATTAGGTCTGTTAAATAGAAATGAGGGAAAGCCACTTTTGAGCACGTTGATTGGTCAGTTGTTTCAACTGAAAGTTTGATGACGTCACAGGTTAATTAGCATTCAACTGCTAAGAATTGTGGGACAGGTATATAATTCATTGGGGGTTAATAAACCTTACTCAGGTTCTGGGATAGCCTAATTTGTTGAACACAGCGTATCACGTGATCACTGGATCTGATTTTTCCACACGGCAACATAACCTGTGAATGTGTCGTCAAATTGAGAAGAAATGTTGATTTTAAGATCATTTACCAACGTTTCCCCGTTAGGTGTAAACAGGAATATTCTTTCGGATAAGTATAATTCCCGTATGTTTATATTAAAGAATTTGTAAGTTAGATGATTAACATATTTCGTAAACTTGTAGTGAAGTTCTTCGATTACACAACAACAATACGAAAGAAAAGAAAATGGCGACGCGCTGCATAATGGTCTTATACATATGAACTGCTATTACGAAAGAAAAAAAAACAGAATTGTAATCTTACGCTAGTTACCTATCATACAAACGAACATATTCTAAAAATGATATATTTAATAAAATAGTTTAGCATCTAACTATTTATTCACATGATATATTCTAGTCTAGCATTATGTAATTAAATATACTGCATGAGTAACATACTAAAATTTAATTTTAGTTAGTTGCGCTTGATAATGGAATTAAATGTTAACAACACAAAATGCATTCGCTCTGGACACATATACATTATTATAGTCTTAAGAACTGCCAACTACATACTTCTAAATACGGCCAGTTAACTTAAATCTAACAGACGATCAGTTAACCTAAATCTAACATACGATCAGTTAAACTAAATCTAACAGACGATCAGTTAACCTAAATCTAACAGACGATCAGTTTACCTAAATCAAACATACGATTAGTTAACCTTATTCTAACAGACGATCAGTTAACCTAAAGCTAACATACGGACAGTTAACCTAAATCTAACAGACGATCAGTTAACTTAATGCTTACATAAGATCAGTTAACCTAACCAAATTTGTCTGGGATCATGAAGAGTAAACCTGTACACGAGCACTTCCACATCTAAAAATAACTGATAATTTTCCCACTTGAATCAGCGGCGAAACATGAATAAAAATGAGACGCATTGTTGTATATGAATCATCACAGTGACTAAGCCGGGCGAGTAATTGAACTAAAGATCCCCAGATTGATAGTCAGTTAAGTTTCCGAAGAGATAATTGACTTCAATTGAGTTCGACCTCTTGGATTGAGCATGAAACAAAGTTATATAAAAAAGTGATCTAATATTTTAGTTTTGTCAGTGATTAAAACTTTGTATGGATTAGTATGCTTTAAGCGTTGTTTTTGAAACAAGTCTGACAAAACAAGTCACAGCTGTATTTCCATATTCCAGCATATCATGGATCAAATTAAAATAGAAGGACTTGATCATGAAGCTTACAATAGCACAGAAGCTGGTTCCCTACTTTATGAAGGCGCTCAATACATCGAGTATGCTGATTTCTGTATAAGACTAGCGACATTTTTGTACTGGCAATCTGATATTGGACCGAAAGTGAAGGAACTTGCTGATGCTGGGTTCTTCTATTCTGGTAAGATGATATTTTATTGATTGGATCCATTAAAAGCAATGTTGGGAAAGCCCGTTTGAGAACGTTGATAGTAAGGTGCTTCAGGGAAAGATTGAATGACGTCACTATTTAGTAAGTGCTCAATTGCTATGAAATGTGGGACAGGCATAGAATTCCCTGCTTTTTTCGTTGGGGGTAAATTCGGGAGATATCAGGTTCTGGGGTCGACTAAGTATTTCATACAGTTAACGGTGTTTGGGAAATATAAAGCAGCCATGACATACTTTCATAATAACCTACATTTAGTAGTGTAGTAACCTACACTAGTAGTTTTGTATTAACCCGGCATAATATCACCACCGATTTCTTGCTCGGCGTTTTCATAATAACTCGATCGTCGTACGTGAAATGCCGAAATATTTCTCGACTTACCCATCTTCGTCAATTTTTTTATGATACTGTGACATTAATTTGAAACCATACGTAGCACAAAGACTGACCTAAACAAATATGCCCAGATGTTTCTCAATTAGCGTGATCTGAAAGATAAATCGAATATTCCGAACGTTATTGATTATAAGATGAATTCGTTCTCATTTAAGCTTTACTGGCCAAATGTTAGCAAGGCTTATTTCATGACAAATTTCTGTTGTCAGTCGTCAGATGTCCGTCTTTTTACGTTTTTTTCTTGTCAACGTAATAGCCCTCTCATTTTTCATTATATCTTAACCAAATTTGTATATATATCTCAGACTAATTCTTGAACCAGCATGTTTCGACCACAAATTCCCCGACACATGGCAAATGTTAAGCAAATCTTTAAAACGCATGTTCTCTGAAAGTTTATCACATATACCTTAGAAAAATATATTACTTGGTCCATTACAAGGAGGTTCTATTAAAATTAAATAAAGTTATACAGGTAATTGGGGTCAAATTTAGTTAACTAGTGTTGCGTCTTAAACAAACGTTTTGCTTACGCAACAAATGCTACTACTACAAGGTTTAAATTAGCTTAAAAACACTTTCTCTGAAAATTAAATACATAGACCGTAGATATTTTACAACTATCTCAGAATGATGTTCCCCAAATATGGTTGTTGAAGCCGGACCCCTATGGTCAAATTAAGAACCAAAACAAAGGTCACCGTTTTATATAGAGTTATATAATATACGAAAAACATTGAAAATTAAAGTGATGGCATCCCTATTTATCATTAAAAAATATTAACAAAACTTGCACGGCCGTTATCTAGGATTTCATCCAAGTTCTTGAACCAGTCAGTTTGGATAACAGATGGCAAATTTTAAGGGAAACTTATACAAAAATGTAATCGTTATCTGAAAGTTGAATGTCTGGGCCTTAGAAATTTCACATGTTGTATTGCATGGTGGTCCTCTGAAAGGTTTGTGGAAGCCGGATCCCAGGGGTCATTTGGAGACGTCACAAAGAACACCGTAATTGGTTTATCAATACAATTGGAATGGAGCTTACAAATTAATTCTCTGAAATATTCATCTGTATAATTGTTGCCAGAGGAGCAATTCAGGCCCTCTTAGGCCTCTTGTTTATTATATGTATTGAACTCGTCTGCAAATGATATAATGCTCAGTAGAGTCTCGCATCATATATACTTGCAAACTCGTTTGATAACTTCAATAATATACACGAGCAATGATGTAGCTTCTTCACTATCATCGGTTATCACTATTCACGTTTATTCATATCGTGATAGCAAGCATTGTAAATCATTATCTATGTTAAGACGTGGTAATTTTTTTATTGATAAGCAAACTTATCCCCATCTTAAAACAACTTCCATTTCATTTAAAATGAAAACCACATTTCAAAGTTAACATACACAAACTTTGCGTCAGTAAAATTCTCACTATGATTATAAATGAAACCAAGTCTATTAGAAAATGTATTAATATCGTTTTGTGAATTATACTCCGTAACTAAATGTAAATATAAATATCTATGTCATTATTATTTTGGTATAAAGAGTGTTTTTAATACTAGTGTTATCAGTTTAGATATATACCAAATTATAATAAACAGGTAATTGTAGTGAAATATGTATTACAAAACCATACGTATAAACAAAATGCCTATAAGTCATTGTCAATAAGCCGAAGTAATATATCTAGAATAAACGCTGCTCTTAATTTATATTTGTATTGTAGGTTTTAAAGATTGCGTTCGCTGCTTTTTCTGTGGAGGAGGTCTTAAAGATTGGGGAAACGAGGATATTCCATGGGTTGAACACGCTCAGTCGTTTCCAAACTGTGGTTATACCAGACAATGCAAAGGAGAAGACTTTATCAGACAGTTTTATGGAGATGGAGAAGAAGGTGAAGGAGATGATGACACATATGATGAAGCTTGTGAAGATAAGCTTGATCCTTTAACAACGAAAGATCGACTTTTGACGGAACAAAATGCTGAAGCAAATTCCACACTGAATAATCCTGTACCTGCCCGAGATACTAGAACACTTGAAGGTATTGATCACGTTACATAAAGTCATGTAATGTTCGTATTAGGTGTTTTGTAGGCACAAATACTTTCTGTAGAAGATACACATTGTTTGATATGGAACACAAGAAACTGAATCAAAATCATATGCAGGGTTGGATCAAGGGTTTCATATTATGGGTAGGCGAATTTTTTTTAGAAGTTCCATGAGCATTTACCGCCTCACAAACAAGGACGCCAAACTGCGCAATATGTGCAGTATGTGTGTATTTGTTTCCCAATTTGAAATTGTGTATGTTTAGCAGTTGTTGGCGCCTCAATCTGCGGGGTGATTATTTAAAAAGCAGAAACGAATAAATGCTGTTTACTGTCACGCAGTTCATATATGTATATCCCATGCAGAGGCTCAATGTTCTACGAAAGAAAATCCACCTCAATGTATTTAAATCCATATGTTCAGTTCATATAAAAAGTATGAATGCACGATTGTGGATCAGACATAACATATCACAACCTCTGGCACAAATAGAACATTGATGTCTAACATTAAAATAAATATAAAAAACACTTCAGAATTTAATAGAATTATCTTGTTTTGCTTTAAATATATAAAAAAATACATATTATATAACTGAAACTTCGCAGAAAACGGAACGCAATAAATTGAAGTAAAATACATAATTTCTAAGATAATATACATGTATTATTTATAAACTATCTTTATGCATAAATATATGGGCCAGTCACTGGAATACCTGAACGATTTGGTTATAATAAAGTTTTAACCTACATGTATTTGACTTTGAATTCATAAATATATTATTCTGAGGTTAAGACATTTAGCAGCGAAAATAAAAATGTTTCTGATTTTAATTGATCAATCTTTATCATAACATTTTTAGTTATAATCATTTGTTATGTATAATATATTTGCATTTCAGATGTTCTTGAAGACAAACGAAGATTGCTGAACCTGCAAATGTGCGTGGTGTGTATTTTTACCATGTTGTCAGTTGGTTGTTTGTTAGCCATGATCACAGATTTTCGATAAATGTCCATTATGCAGAATGGTCATCATCGAAAAGTGTAAGACTGGATATTGAAATACAAAATAAGTTTTAAAAAAAAAAAATAAAACCATGTTAAATATCCAGTCCAGGAATATTACATGGGACTATTATTCCGTTAGCCAATTCAGTTAAATATATTGGAGCTACACTGGAGCAGCATCTTTTGTTTTAAACAATTAGGCTTTTAAGCAAGGAATAATCCTTCTCTCACAAAGAAGTGGTTTCATATTGTGTTTTATCAATTTAGTTATTATGGCAAGGCTAAATCCTTGTCTGCCAGAGTAGAAATTTCATATTTTGTGTTTTAACAATTGAGCTACTATGGCAATGATTAATCCTTCTCTCCCGGAGATAGGGTTTCATAGTTTGTGTTTTAACAATTGGGCAACAAATGCAAGTATTAATCCTTCTCTCACAGAGAAGGGGTTTCATATGTTGTGTTTTATCAATTTTGTTATCAAATCTGATATTGCAAAGATTAATCCTTGTCTGCCAGAGTAGAAGTTTAATATTTTGTGTTTAAACCATTAAACTAGTATGACAAGGATTAATCCTTCTCTCCCAGAGAAGGTGTTGCATAGTTTGTATTTCTCCAGTTTAGATAATTCAAAGTCAGCAAGGATTAATCTTTGTCTCCCAGAGAAGGGGTTTTATATGTTGTTTATTAAATGAACTACTTTTAAATCTGATATGGCAAGGACTAATCCTTGTCTGCCAGAGTAGGAGTTTGTATTTTGTGTTTTAAGAATAAAGATACTATGGGGTTGCATATTTTGTATTTCATCAAGTTAGACAATTCGAAGTTGGCAAGGATTAATCCGTGTCTCCCAGAGAAGGGGTTTCATATTTGTGTTTTATCAACTGAAATACTTTTAAATCTGATATGGCAAGGATTTGTCCTTGTCTGCCAGAGTAAGGGTTTATATTTTGTGTTTTATCAATTGGGATACTTCCAAAATTGGTACGAAAAGGCTTAATCCTTCTCTTCCTGAGTAGCGTTGCATATTTTGCGTTTGATTAATTAAGATACTCACATGTCTGATATCGGCCAGGATTAATCCTTGTCTGCAAGAGTAGGAGCATGTTGTGTTTTAACAATTAAACTACTATGGGGTTGCTTATATTGTATTTCATCAAGTTGGATAATTCAAAGTCGGCAAGGATTAATCCTTCTCTGCCAGATAAGGGGTTGCATTTTCTTTTTCTCAATTTAGATACTTTTAAGTAGACAAGGATTAATCCTTCTCTGTCACAGGAATAGTTGCATATTTTGTAATAAATATTTATAACTGAAACTTGATGTTGCGTTGTTTTTTAACTATTTTACAAGTGTCATATCTTTAACAAGAGAATTTTTTCTCAAACATGTTTTGTGAGAGGATTATTCCTTGCGTTTTTCTAATTTAGCGGGGTTAGGACTCAACTTTAAATTAAAGTCGATGTAAGAACCCACCAAAACGACACATCTGAACCGCCCCTTTCACACAAAAGAGGTCCTGAAAAAAGTATTTCATTGGCAAATCCCTATTTAAAATGTTGTCTATTTTGAGTGTTAATTCATACAGGAGAATGCATTTACAAAAATTGGAATTATAGGTGATATGTTGATATTTAAAACGTGTGATTTTGTTGATGATTAAGGAATACACTGAACTTGTAGACTTTTGATCTGTTATTTGTACAGGAAGTCACAATTACAACAGGTGAATGGTAGAATGATTGTTTGATTGGATATTAGCATCATTTTATGCCATCGAGAGGTTAACTATAACAGACGATCAGTTGACCTAACCACTGTTGCCATTAACCCTGAAAGGCTTACCAGTTATCTAGTACACCGCCTATTTGCAAGTAACTGATAACTTTACCACTTGAATCAACGGTGACAGATGAATGCTTATGAGACGCAATGTCGTATATCAATTGTCACGGAGACTGTTGCCTGGCGGGGATTCAAACTCTCGACCCCTTGATTGATAGTCAGACGCGCTACCGACTGAGTCAATCAAGTCCAACGAAGGTTACAAGCAGTCATTATAATAAAAATAAATGTATTTCATTTGCGATTGTCACGTGTACTTTGTTACAGTATTTAAATCGGTCACGGTCATGTACAACATATACCATGTGTAAAAAAATGATCAAGGGCCGACAACTCACAAGGGTAGAATACAATCATACACAAAGTAAAATTTACAATTTTAATTTTACATGAATAAAATTACAAATACACAATTATACAATATTATACAAATTAAAGATAATTTCTCAACCCCCTATATAAACTGGGATATCTCCCCTAAAACTCTATACTGAGTATATGGCTTTACGTCGGCTCGTACCGACTTTCGACCGTATTCTGACGTCAGGAACGTCAAGTCGTCCATATGACGAGTATGTGGGTTGCAGTCCTATGACTGTACTACCACCAGCTGACTTCCTGCCACGTTTATACGTCGTTAACGTAGAGAACGCATTCCTCGCTTACGTCTAAAAACGGCTACAATATATATTTATCAACTCAGATTTACTAGTTACTCAAATATGTAATAACATGGCGTCTATTATTTACAATCTATCAATTTCATGGTATTTTTATCAATAAATGATAACAGTGCATTCATCTCTAACCATCTAATAGTTTCATGGTAGATTTATTAACATATTATAACAGTTCAATCAATTTTTACTATCTGCAGTTTCACGGCAGTTTAAACAACATCTTATATACGACCCTCCGTCAATCTCAAAATAACAATTATATATCTACATAACTTGTCATTTATAATATGAACAATTACCGACCAATTCTGTATCTATTCACTTTGTGAATATCAGAATAAGCATCAACAGAATTAAATACACATATCAATAAATTCTAACATGGTGAATCTCAAATACTTTATCGTAAACACAATATCAACAGCTCAAAAAAAACGTTCTTAGATTCCTCGGTCTATATTCTAACAAAACGCTTCTCAATACCGTGGATGTGTATTAAATTATAGACGTTAGCGTCGGAAAGGATATGAACAATTTATACAACTTTTCTTAGATCTGATTATGTCAAAAATATATATATCAGACATTTAAATACAACACAATATAAAATTCACATACCTATATGCCGTTATATACTGGAACAGTAACATGTTCAATCTTTCTTGTCACAAATATAACCCAAAGATGATTCTGCTAACTGGACATTGTTTCCATAACACAGTCAGCATATATAGCAAAACAGTCCACATACCTTAGTGAATATCGTGTAAATCATGAAACAACAAACCCTCAAACATCGTACGATGCGCTTTTTATGCTATTAAGCCAATGTAAATCTAAATTAGTTTTATAACAAATAAACCCGTTTAATTATTCTAACTTTCTTTTTGATGAACTAAACTTCAAAATGATTTATTCTTTAATCAAAGAATGAAAATGCAAAAATATCTTAGAAACGTTGCTCCTATTGAGCTATCAATACGTTTTAACAAAATTTACTGTACTATTATTGGTAATGACTGAAATTAAAATATTGTCTGTAAACTGTCAAGGTCTGGGCTCTCCAGAAAAACGTATTGATGTTTTTAATTACCTGAAATCAAAAAAATGCGATATATATTGTCTTCAAGATGTACATTGCACAAGTGAATCAGAAAATTTTATTCGCACTCAATGGGGCAGTGAATGTATTTTAAGTTCAAAGTCATCAAATTCAAGGGGGGTTTGTATACTTTTCAACAAAAATGTAGATTACAAAGTACATGACTATATTGGGGATAATGATGTTAACTACATAATTGCAGATATAACTGTTAATAATAAACAGTTTACTTTAATCACACTGTATGGCCCAAATAATGACTCACCTAAATTTTTTGAAAGCCTGATTGATAAATCGCACCGATTTAACAATGATACACGAGTGATATGCGGGGACTTTAACTGCGTGCAAGACATTGCACTGGATTACTATAATTATAAGAATATCAACAATAAAAAAACACATGACAAAATTAAAGATTTGAAGATTCAATGTAATTTAGTTGACCCATTTCGAGAATTACATCCAGAATTAAAGAGATATACCTGGAGGAAAAAAAAACCTTTAAAGTAAGCTCGTCTTGACTTTTTTTTAATTTCAGAAAATATTATTCCTTCTGTAACCAAATGTTCAATAGAATCAAGTTACCGTTCAGATCATTCAATGGTAATATTAGGCTTAAAATTTGATAAATTCATTAAATATAAACCACTCTGGAAGCATAACAATAGCCTATTAAGTGATGTTAACTATCTAAACTTAATTAATAAAAAAATAATGGAAATTAAAACTCAGTATGCACTACCTATTTATAATTTAGATAACATAGACAATATTCCTAATCATGAAATCCAATTTGTCATCAATGATCAGTTGTTTGTAGAAGTTCTCTTGATGGAAATACGTGGCAAATCCATATCTTACTCTTGTTACAAAAAGAAACAGACAGATAACAGAGAGAAAGTACTTATTTCACAAATAGAAAAAATAGAACAAAACTTAAATCAAAACAATGTTCAAAACCTAGATACTTTAAAAGAAGAACTATTACAAATTCGTAAACACAAATTAAATGGATACTTAATTAGGTCTAGGACACAAATTATTGAAGATGGGGAAAAACCAACTACTTTTTTTTGTAACCTGGAAACTCACAATTATACATCTAAACTAATTACAAAATTACAGAAGTCAAATGGTGATATAATCACTGATCAAAATGAGATACTTGACGAAACTAAGATCTTTTATGAAAATTTATATTCGAGCAAAGATAACGAACTTCAAGATATCGACTTGGATAATGAACTTAGTAATTATGATATTCCAAAACTTAGCATGGATGAGTCCAATTCTTTGGAGGGGTTATTAACGTATGAAGAAGTCTCAAAATCATTAAAATCGATGGCGAACAACCGCAGCCCTGGCAGCTCAGGATTTGGAGCAGACTTCTTTAAAACATTTTGGAAATATATTGGACATTTTGTTGTTAGGTCTATCAACTACGGCTATTCAATAGGAGAATTATCAATATCTCAAAAAGAAGGTGTTATTACTTGTTTACCAAAAGATGGTTAGGATCGAATTTTACTTAAAAATTATAGGCCAATATCTTTGCTTAATTGTGTATATAAAATTGCATCCAGCACGATTTCAAATAGGATTAAAAAACACTTTAGATAAACTAATAAATAGGGACCAATCTGGTTTTATCTCCGGAAGATATATGGGGGAAAATACACGTCTCATATATGATATTATGCAATATACTGAGGTTAATGATATTCCAGGTCTTATTTTATTAATAGATTTTGAAAAAGCATTCGATTCCGTATCTTGGAGTTTTATCTTTAAAGTATTGAAATTTTTTAAGTTTGGTGAGTCATTAATAACTTGAATAAAAGTTTTATATAAAAATGCAATGTTAGCAGTTAACCAAAATGGTAAACTTTCTAATTTTTTTAATATAGGGCGTGGCTGTCGTCAAGGTGATCCACTGTCTCCATATATATTTATTTTATGTGCCGAAATACTAGCCATAAATATTCGAATTAATACATCTATAAAAGGCATTTCAATTAATAATCAGGAAATTAAGCTGTCTCAATATGCTGATGATACATCAATAGTCTTGGATGGATCTGAGTCTTCACTTAATGCTTCTCTTTCAGAACTATCTAAATTTGCAAAATATTCTGGTCTAAATATTAATTTTGATAAGACACAAGTGGTATGGATAGGGGGGAAAAATACAGTACAGAAACTATAAAGACAAAGTGGAAATTAGTTTGGGGAAAAAATAACTTTAAGTTGTTGGGATTAACTTTTCATGTTAACCTAGATAAAATGATTGACTTAAATTATAAAGAAAAACTAGATAAATAGAAAATTTGATCAAAATTTGGAAGACACGATACCTAACTCCATTAGGAAAAATAACAGTAATTAAATCTTTACTCCTTTCCAGATTAAATCACCTTTTTATTTCTCTACCAAATCCCAATAAAAACATTATAACAAACCTAAACAATATTTTCTATAACTTTCTATGGGAAGGTCCAGCAAAAATCAAAAGAACAATTATTGTAAAACAATACATAGATGGTGGGCTTAGAATGATTAACATAAATGCCTTTATACAAAGTCTAAAATTAACATGGATAAGAAGAGCATTTACAAATAACAATTCATGGAAATTACTGTTTGATAATTGTATTAATTTAAATAAACTAGTTAATTTTGGACAAGGGTATGGTGAATCTATTATAAATACATTATCAAACAAATTCTGGAAAGATGTCTTAATATCTTATGTACAACTGCTTAAAGTTTGTGTTCCCCAAAGGGCAGAAGAATTTTTATCAAGTCCTTTATATTATAATAATAATATCCTTATTGGAGGGTCACATATTTTCTATAAACTGTGGTATGAAAAAGGGTTAATATATGTAAATGACATTTACAAAGACAATGGGTCATGGTACTCTATGCAAGAGCTTCAAGACATATATGGAATTAAAACAAATTTCCTAACATACAATGGGCTGATTGCAGCCATAAATTCATTTAAATCATTAGTACCAAATATTTTAGACTTTAAAAAAATGAAATATCCTTTCAGACCAAATTATTGTTGGCTATTTTTCAAAAGTTCTAAAGGCTGTTATGAATTTTATGAACTGCTTAATAAAAATAATGAAATCCCAACATCAAAAAATAAATGGAAAGAACTCTATAATATTGAAGACAACACATGGAAAGAGATATATTACTCACCATTTAAGTTTGCAATAGCTTCTCAATTACAGTGGTTCCAAGTGCGAATTAACCATAGACTATTGCCAACTAAAGCTTTTTTATATAAAATTAAAGTTAAAGAAAGTCCCCTTTGCAGTTCCTGTCAACAGGTAGAGACAATTACGCATATGCTGTGGACCTGTCCCGAAACTAAAATATTTCTTCAAGAAATAAAAGAAACCCTACTGTCAAAAAATATACCATATATATTCAATAAAGAAGAGTTCATTTTTAATATTGGAAAGCATTTTTGTGAGGCAGACCTGTTTTTTTCACTCCAAATTAAGTATTATATATTCTCCTCAAAAAGATTAGATATCCCTCTATCCATAAATGCTTTTAAAAATAAGGTAGCTTGGGCTTTTAAAACATATAAACACCTTGCAATAAAAAACAACAACTTACAATGTTTTGAAAAAGATTGGCAACCAATTATGCAAGCAGTTAGTTAATTATTTTTCTGTAAGATGTACAGATACTTGGCCAGTTAGTTAGAAATGATACCATAAAATAACTTAGTTTAAAGTAATAAAAAAATATAATATATTCAAAACCCACACAGACACATGTATATATATTTTTTTTCTTTTATCCATTATCTTCTCTCATCGACAAATATGTCAAGCTATAAAAAAAAAAGAGACGTTTTTACCTGAAAACTCATTTATATTTCCCTTTGCCTTATTTGTATTATATTAAAGAAATATAGAAATGTAGAAACAAAGACAACATACATATAAAAATATATATTGTATGATATTAAGTTCACTGAAGGTCTTATTTTTAGAATATTAAGGACCATAGAGAAACATACAAAAACAAAATACAAATACACATGTGTATTTGATATAATATATATTTATATATGCAATAAGTTCTTTTTAAGAATGAGAGTGTTGCGTGCAAGTCATTGTTTTTTCTATATTTATATGCTGACAGTGTAAAGTGTGCGGTGGGATGTTCCTCCTCGACCCACAACACACTCATTGACGGGGAGAATAAATGAGTTACTGTAAGGTAGCTGAAAAAAAAAAAAAAAAAAAAAAAAAAAAAAACAACAACAAAAAAAAAACGTTTTAACAAAACCACGCTACCTAACCTAAATATAGCCTATATCACTACAATGGACACGTTCTAGCTGACACTTCTAAATTAGATCACACCAACCTAACTATTTTGTTACACCATGAAACGGTATTTTTAAAAATATAAGTTTTTTTTTTTAAAGAAAAGTTCAGAAAATACATCCTAGGCGAGTTCTGCACTGATACCGACATAAATTATTGAATTAAAATGCATTTTACACTGTGTCAAAGATTATCATTAACGTTCGAAATTGATGTGTTCAACAATTTACTATTAGATATAAGAGTTACATGCATGTATGCTCCATTCCAAAATATAAGCAGAAGAAATGGTCTGCTGGGATGGTATATTGTGTTATGATTTTCCATTACCGAAAATAGTGTTAAGGGAATTTTTTTCAAATTGGTTGTTTATCCCTTTAAAATCTTTATGCACCTTTAAAATAAATCATGAACAATGCCCTATTTGCATAAAATATCTACAAAATGTTTTCATTGTGTTAGATACAAACGTTGAACAAGAACATCAATTAAAACTGAAACAGAAATGTATGGATATTTTGTTCATATGAAATGTTATTAATGGCGGCTTTATTTCAAATAGACGACTTACGTTAAGATTAATCTAAATTAAAAATAAACAGTCCGAGTTAAACCATTGTCTTCTCCATTATATTAAGATGGGACACATAAATCAACATCGTTACCAGTGCGTTGGTGTGAATTTCAGGACAAACATTAGAAATAGATGTATCCAACAGCAAAAAGCAAAAACAATGAATTGAATAATCACATAGGAAGAGACAATAGTGTTACCGCTATTGAACGGTTAACAGGGAAACATCCTAAAACGTTTCTAGAAAACTATTTTGAGCTCCATTTAATTGCAAATTTAGGTTCATTATTACTTGAACATAACAATGAATATATTTTGTTTTAATTCCATGTGATGAGGGTTCTTTTTCTAAGAAATTAAAATGACTTAATTTGAATGAATATTTATCAAAATGGTCGTCCTGAGCTCGTTGTTGGTCAATGTGAGGAAAACTGGCGCCATTTCCTTGTTTGTAGCCAATGACAACAAAACCATTTGCATTTAAAACGCTTTCGTAAAACAGTCAGTCTCCAATTTCATTGATATGCGTACAGATCTTCTAAAAGTTAGTTATCATTTCAGAAGTTGCTATCAAATATTTTCAGACGAAGGTTTTAAAACTAAGAAAATGTATATTCAAACAGAAGATAGTTATAGCGTTTAAAGGACATGACGACTGCATAGCCTATGGAATATTTACACAATACAGAAGAACATCGGCCATTGCCTTAATATGGTCCGTAGTAAAACCGGCAATGTGAGGCTTAAACCTGGCTTCACGGGGCACCAAACCTCGCTCTTTCCTTATCGTGACGTCGCAAAACGAGTCTTTTAAAAATAGCCTCGCTAAACTACATTCTTGCAAGTTCAGAAGCGGTCATATATGTATGGGGTTAAATACGAATAACACAGACATGTATTAAGAAACAAGTAATGCTATTGCAGATGCACTCGATGTCATTTTCCGAAGCCGGTAATTGGTCGTAATTAACCATTTTCTCGTGTTTGTAATTTATCAAAATGTGTCATAAAACATCAATTTATAGGTTTGTACTGAGCTGCATGTAATATATTTGAGATATCATTGCCAACAAGCCATTAGGGAACATTTCATGAAATTGAAATTTAAAATTAAATATTACCTCTGTTTGTTGCTTTTCTCAAACAAATCTATATCACTAGATATCCTTAAAATGTATATTTGTTTTCTGGTATCAAATACTGTTTGTGATATGTTGTTTTACGGATACGTATGCATTAAAATGTTAATTAGCTCGTTATTCACTACTGTTGTTTAAATATGTAGCAAAAACGAGTATTTGAATTGAAGAATAGATAGCATAGATAGACGAGACTAAGTATTGACTTAATCATAGATATACGAGGGGTGTATAATAAGTTCGTAGATATTTTTTTTTATAAAATCTATAGTTTGTATAGCAGAATAATAGAATAACAGCACTGACTAATATAAATCTTTCTCTTTTAAAAATACCCAACCATATTTATTTACATGAAATGCTAAACAAATTGCAACCAATTTTGTACAGTTTTCTTACACAACCCGAAGCACGTGACGAATAAAGTGACGCCAAACGCGACGTTGACTGTTACTGTTGACAAACATTCATTCATAATTTATCTCCAGGTAACTGCATTTCAGGCGTGCATATAAATATTTCCACATACCCAGTCACCATCATATGACGAAATAATTATTTTGTGCCCAAATGCTTTAATACTGTAAAATATTAGCTCTCTCAGCTCCTTTTTCAGTTCGCGAAAAAACCTGAAGTTCATTGGCTTAACTAGGTTATTATGCTGAAATCTGTAGAATTTCAACCCCCTGCAGATCAAATATTAATGCGCGACTACATTGAGGTCTCTCACCCGATTCATGCAATATGAAATAGGTAAAACCTGTAAGGCGAGCGCAGGTGCACGACTTATAACAAGATTTAATGATGTTCTATATCTTACTAGTTTAAAATCAAGATTGAATATTGGAAATGAACAAAAAGAAATATGTAAATATCTAGATATGTACGCACATTCAGTGTCACCTCTGACCGTGTCAACTTCCTCCGTGTACTATATTAGCTGTTTCTCCAGAGTTCATTTATCTAAAGAATTACATATGGGAATGGTTTTAACGCAATGTGAAATTAAATGTGATATATAATTGAAAACTCATGTTATCAAGGTAGATAGTTTCATTGTTGTTGTGTTGAAAATTATGTTGTATGGTGTTGAGCGTCGCTTTTACCAATTTTTCAGTCATATCGCGACGGTGTCTATTTGAAACAGTTTTCTGAGCGCTGCCACCCTAAAGTATTATGCCGCAGACACATGGTATGCTACCCCACCCAGTCACATTATACTGACACCACACCGTTTTAAAAAGTCTTTGGTATGACCCGGTCGGGGATCGAACCCACGACCTTCCGCATGCGAGGCGGAAGCTTTTCCGCTAGACCACGCTGCGGTTTTGTTGTTGAAAATTAAACATGTTTTCAGAAAAGTATAATACATAGATCACTATCTCAAAATAGACCAAGTAACAGAGAGTGAATTGTGACATTTTGATATAATGTGCTAGAAAATGGTTTGAAAGGTGGCTGCCATATCACCCATCCAATATATATGTAAACATATGAAATATAAACAGGTATTTGGTAAAAAAGTACATTTATATGTTTGAAATTGAACTATATTGATACAGGTTTAGCGATTATCAGATCACTCACCTAATAATATAATAAACCAAATGAAATTATCAAACTTGTATAACAATGGTCAATTTCGTCAGTTACCGTCAATAGACATGTTCAAGGTATGCTGCAAATGGAGATTGCGTTTTAGCGTAGAAAAAGAAAGTGAACGTTTTCCAGTAGGTTAATGTTGATTTTGTTTGTTTTAATAAGCGGCAGTACTGTTTTTTACAACAACAGCTTTCAAATTACCATAGTTCGGCTTTCTATGGTTTCCGGAACCATTTTTTTTATTCTGTTAGTATTTTGAATGCCTTCCAACATGCATGTAACCATTTCTTTACCTTTGGCGCTCGCTACGCACGTTATTATATTAAATGCTTACGTAGGCGTCTTCCCTAATCCATTACAGAATTAAATCCCCGTCCAAGTTTCGAAAACGCTACTTGAATTCATTTTCTCATTCAAAAAATAATGAAGTCAACTCGATTTTTTTGTTTCTGGTATAAGCGCAACGAATAAACGTTTCTTATTGCAATTGATCGGAAATAACGTCATAACGTCATTCTCGTAGCATACAAATTTGTGCTACATTTGATAGTAATATTAACGATCTGTTTACATGAATTTAACAATCCGACAGTTGAACATCACGTGTCCTTTGGGTAGCGTTACAAACGATGCTATGGTGATGATTTTCAACGATGCATATTGCAACAAATACACAAGAGAAATCATATATGAAACAGACAAACAGTAGTGCAATAACATCAATCACGGTCGGGACGCAAGCTTTGGAACGTCATCAAAAATGTACAAAAATGAGCTGACCACACCAAAAACAACGTCGCTTCAGGTTAGAAATGTATTGTTACTTTTTTAATAGTATAACAATCGACACGGGATAAAGAGCACCGTACATGCCCAACAGTTAACATAACAACTGTAGTGTTAGATATTTTGCATCTAGCATACTTTTTTTCTCGAAAACGGAAAAAGATTTAAAAAATTGTAGGAGTACTTCCACACCCAAGTGAAAGAGGAATAGATTTTGTGCATATTTCATGAAATAAAAAAAAATAAAAACAAATTTAATATCAGCGACCTGTATTATTATGAATAAAATATATATTTTCATGTCTTAAAGAACGTCAGATTACGTTCAGTGTTTCCGCCTTCTACTTCGATACAGCTCAAAAAGGTGAAGTCAGAAACTTCAGATTCATGTTCGTTTTCGCTGTGTATCTTAGTAAAATTCTCATAGGATTTAGGCATATGTCAACAGAATTGACTGAAAATCATTTGGTGTAACTGCATTCGAGTTGTTTCTGGCAAATAAACAGCGTACAAAATTCTGTTTAAATTGTTTTGATAACGGAAAAACTCGGTATAAAGTTGATCCAAATGTTGATGGGATTTTATTTTCTTTTCTGGCTTTTTAGGAGTAAATGTGATTTTTACTATAAAATGTTGTGTAAAGCCATTTTGTCAGAGCAGCATACTGATATTTCATTTTTTTGGAGAATTTGCCTTTTTATCTGTGTAGGTTGAGGTAAGATATCAGCTTTCTCATCGTCAACAAACTGAAACACATAAACAAGTGGAATATGTTTTTAATGCTCCATTTTAGTATTTCCTAAAACAAGGGCAGTAAAATTTGAGATTTGCTTATTAACATTCCCCCCAAAAGAGAAACAGGGCATAAAGTAAGAGCAGCGATTCAATATACAAGGTCAACATTTTTATTGATCTCAATTAACAAGGGATTAACAGAAACTACGTCTATCTTCAAATGTTAGGCTATCCATTCCAATAGCGTACATTGTATACACGTATATTGCACTGATATTTTGGACAAAAATAAAGTGTTTATTTTAGATTCACCAAGGAATTATTACATGTATTAATTGTCGAATATCTACAGAACTCTTGCAATAACCTTTTAATAGTTGTGCTTCTGATGGATTTTCCATGCATCGTCCATATTTGGAACTTATGTTTATTTATTCAAGTTCGATATATGCTAAGAGATTAGAAAAACTATTTAAGAATAAAAGGGCATTACACCTTGAAAATTACATTTTTTCTGTGGTTTGATGTCACTTTCTAGACAGTTTTAATAGTGAGCGGAGAGGTGATAAAACCTAAATGATGTACATTTCATTTCAACAACAAATGTAGAAACTCGAACGACCAACAGATCCCATATATTCAGGGTAGCCTTATTTAGATATCATATATACTAAGGCTAACTGCCCAAGGCATGTTACAACCACACAGTCAACATGTCGTACTCGAACGGCGTGTGGTACCTGACAAAGTATGTTGTTACTTATGTTGTCACCCAGTTAGCCGAACTTATTGGAAGCGTCAATATGGAACTGGCAAATTACAAACTGAATTCCCTTCGACAATATATGTCTTTTAGCTTCATGTTTTTTTGCATATCTTTGAAGACACCCACACATTGGGTGTTGAAGTACTCATAGAAAATCAGAGTGTGGAAGTTCTCTTTATC
Source organism: Panopea generosa (assembly GCA_029582155.1). Classification (NCBI taxonomy): domain Eukaryota; kingdom Metazoa; phylum Mollusca; class Bivalvia; order Adapedonta; family Hiatellidae; genus Panopea; species Panopea generosa. The sequence goes on from CM055909.1 coordinate 21,571,143, forward strand.
ATTTCATTCTCCCTTTCTACTGAAATATCATCGGACGATTCTGAAGACACGAAAATATATCACTTTTTCATCATGATACATGGCACTAATATTTTATTTTTCTTTATTTGTCTTTATTTCATGAAAATACCCACAAATTATATTTCTCTTTCACTTTGGTGTAGAAGTACTCCTACAAATTTTAAAAACTTGTTCCGTTTTCAGGAAAAAAAGTACGCTTGATGCATAAAATCTAATACTACAGCCGTTAAGTTAACTGCTTTGCGGGTACGGTGCTCTTTATCCCGTGTCGATTGTTATACTATTAAAAAAAGTTACAAGACATTTCTTACCTAAGCGGTGGTGTTTTTGGTGTGGTTAGCTCATTTGTGTACATTTCTGATGACGTTGCAAAGTTTGTTTCCCGACCGTGGCAATGTTACTTTGAAATGAATATCAAAGAAAACGAATGACAGTAGAAGTCTACGAACTTGTTAGACACCCCTCGTTAAAAACATTTTCTTTTACGACGATTATACGTGAATGCCTTCAGTCTTAAAATATAACATATTCATTGATTTAGTGATATTTACCAGAACGCAATATCAGTTTCATTAAGGTCTTTTTAGAGGATAATAAAATAGTATTATGAGATAGTAAGAATGTATAAGATGTGTCATTGCCCTTCTATGTTTCAATTCATTTAACATTATTTGATTCATTTACAATTTATTTTGTTAGTAATCTTCCGTAAAAACTGGCAAACATTCTCACATAAAGTTTTTGAAGCGAGCGGGACTGGAACCTACGATCTTAGCGGTGAAAGATAAGTGATTTTAGACCACACGACACCGGAGGACAAAGATCATAACTGAATGCTAGTTCAAAAATGTACACCAACATCTACACTTTACGCACCTTTGACTTTAAAATTAGCATCAACATATTTTGATATTTGAATTTTATTATTAACATTCAGTTTTCAAGTTTCATTTCAGAGAAAACAATCTTTAAAAAAGTGTATAAAGACTGTAAAGTATCTGTGTAAAAATTGGGGGGAAATAAAATTAATAAATAGTAAAGATTCATTCTGTCATTAGAATGTTCTTTAATTTTTGTTCAGATACAGATTCGTGTCTATTAATTGATTTTCTCACATGTAATTATGACGATCATATCTAATTCAATGTACATGTTTATGGGTTTGATTTGTATCTCGACTTTTGACGGGAAGAGGAAGGTTGGTGCACCCTTAACCTGGGGAAAACCTACCAGGTGGCGTCTGTGCTATTTATCGTTTCGAAGCAAACACTCCCATGTCACTCTATATATGCACTGTACTCATGCGTTCCGAGGCGGAGACTCCCGATGTCACTATGTATATGCACTGTACTCATGCTTTCCAAGGCGGAAACTCCCGATGTCATTATGTATATGCTCTGTACTCATGCTTTCCAAGGCGGAAACTTCCGATGTCATTATGTGTATGCACTGTACCCATGCGTTTCAAGGCGGAGACTCCCGATTTCACTATGTATATGTACTGCATGATGCCTTCCGAGACGGAGTCTCCCGATATCGCTCTATATATGTACTGTACGTATACGTTCCGAGGCAGAGTCTCTCGATGTCACACTGTATATGTACTGTACGCATGCGTTCCGAGGTGGCGACCCCTCCCCAATGTCACTCTGTTTAAGTACTGTACGTATGCGTTATGAGGCGGAGACCCCCGATGTCACTCTGTATATGCACTGTACGTATGCGTTCTGAGGCGGAGACCCCCGATGTCACTCTGTATATGCACTGTACGTATGCGTTCCGAGGCGGAGACCCCCGATGTCACTCTGTATTTGCACTGTATGTATTTGTTCCGAGGCGGAGACCCCCGATGTCACTCTGTATATACACTGTACGTATGCGTTCCGAGGTGGTAACCTCTACCCAATGTCACTCTGTTTAAGAACTGTACGTATGTGTTCCGAGGCGGAGACCCCCGATGTCACTCTGTATTTGCACTGTATGTCTTTGTTCCGAGGCGGAGACCCCCGATGTCACTCTGTATATACACTGTACGTATGCGTTCCGAGGTGGCAACCTCTACCCAATGTCACTCTGTTTAAGAACTGTACGTATGTGTTCCGAGGCGGAGACCCCCGATGTCACTCTGTATATGTACTGTACGTATGCGTTCCGAGGTGGCAACCTCTCCCCAATGTCACTCTGTTAAGAACTGTACGTATGTGTTCCGAGGCGGAGACCCCCGATGTCACTCTGTATATACACTGTACGTATGCGTTCCGAGGTGGCAACCTCTCCCCAATGTCACTCTGTTTAAGTACTGTACGTATGCGTTCCGAGGCGGAGACCCCCGATGTCACTCTGTATATGTACTGTACGTATGCGTTCCGAGGTGGCGACCCCTCCCCAATGTCACTCTGTTTAAGAACTGTACGTATGCGTTCCGAGACGGAGGCCCCCGATGTCACTCTGTATATACACTGTACGTATGCGTTCCGAGGTGGCAACCTCTCCCCAATGTCACTCTGTTTAAGAATTGTACGTATGCGTTCCGAGACGGAGGCCCCCGATGTCACTCTGTATATGCACTGTACGTATGCGTTCCGAGGTAGTGACCCCTCCCCAATGTCACTCTGTTTAAGTACTGCACGTATGCGTTCCGAGGCGGAGACCCCCGATGTCACTCTGTATATGTACTGTACGTATGCGTTCCGAGGGAGAGACCCCCAAATGACACTTTGTTTAAGTACTGTGTGTATGCGTTCTGAGGAAGAATTACCCGAGGTCAATCTGTATACGTGCTGTACTTACGATAATTATTTTTAATATTATTATAAGTGTGTTCAAGATGCTTTAACTGATGTGTCCTATGAATGCTAAATATCATGTCATGTATTAGAAAATAAATACTAGCAGGTTTCACTAAACTGTTATCCTATTTAGACCTGAAAGGTCTTGCATAAAGTTGACAATTAAAAATCTTGAAGGTTCTACTGAAGATTCTTGGGTAAAAAGTTGTCAAATTAAGACAGATTTAAACCATTGCTATACAGTAGTAAAACATAGCATTATCGTTTTGTCGGCAGATGTTTACATCGTGGTGTTAATGGAGAAATACCATCTGTACAAAGAAAGAAGATAGCTTTATTAATGGCGGTAATGACGAGCTGTAATATTCAAATTTTATTTCTACTTGTATTGTATCTAGATTAATGCCTTATCAATTCAACGGTAACAAGAAATAAATTGGATTTTAGCATGCGAACCTTCAGTGTATCTATGTAATTACCTCAATTCATCAGATGTCGGTCTATCAGCGTCTACGATTGGATCGTTTTGTAACAAAACAGCTCTAAGGCAATACGATTCGATTAGTAAATTTTCTAACAAAGTGATATTGCGAATCCAACACATTCTATTCGATGAAAATGCTCCAGACACAAAAGTCTAGACTGGCGAATATTTTTACTAAATTGAAATTGCAAGGCTTTAGGATACCAAATTGTTCAATCACATTTCTAAACTCATTATAAAACTGAAAATAACAGGATTTGGTATTCATAATCCTGTCACAAGATAAGTGTAACGACATTAATGGTGGGCGGTAGTGCAGTGGATAGAGTGTATGTTGCTTACGCCAGAGGGCGCTGACCGATCCAATGATTGACTAATTGACCTCTCAAAAACAACACGCGATACGTGTATTAGTTCTTTTGAGGAAACTGACTCGATACAGATTTATAAAATTTCTTAGCTTGTTCGTAATCGAGCTGAAATTCATTTTGATAAACTAATATAGTATCCAATATATATCGCATTAGTATTTGGTCAAGAAATATATAACATCCATAAGTTTGTATAACGTATATGTGTTAATCGTGTATAAATAAGTATATGGTACACATTGAATGTCACATCACTGTGTTATTCTTATCGATATCTTTATTGGTTATCTATGATGTTACGCAACATATTTTTGAAGGTTATCCCCGACTTTGCATAAGCTATGTATTGTCAACAATTTGATACTGTATGCTATCCGTGACTTTACATAAGCTATATTTGAACCTGTATGCGTTCCATGAAGTTATACAAGCAATGTATTGTCACAAATTGAAACAGTATACTATTAATAAAGTTACACAAGCTATGTATTGTCATAAATTTCAGTTGTATGCTATCAATGAAGTGACGCAAGCTATTCACTGTCAACAATGTGATACTGTATGCTATCTATGAAGTTGAACAAGCTATGTATTTTCACAATTTGAAACTGTATGCTATCAATGAAGTTACACAAGCTATGTATTGTCACAGCTTGAAACTGTATGCTATCAATGAAGTTACACAAGCTATGTATTGTCACAGCTTGAAACTGTATGCTATCAATGAAGTTACCCAAGCTATGTATTGTCACAACTTGAAACTGTATGCTATCAATGAAGTGACGCAAGCTATGTATTGTCACAATGTGATACTGCAGGCTGTCCAAGAAGCTACGCAAGCTTAAGTATGCGTTGTATCAGTCTGTACCCCTTCATCGGATACGGGTGTCAATTCCGATACTCTTCATCCATCAACCTTGGGAAATTACGCTAGCTCTGTGTCGTTTTTTTTGAACAAAACAGGACAAAATACAGCTTAGGTTGAAAACGTTTTATCAAAACGGCGTTTTATGAAACTAGCGTTGCGATTGGATAACGTTCCCTACATGAAATCGTGAAGGGACCATTCATATAGTTGCATCGTGGCTTGGTAGAAACGACGCAAAGCTAGTGTAATATTCCACGGGTGATAAAGGGAGAGTATCGGGATGGATTACGCGCAGGTATGCGTATCCAGGAAGATTTCGAACGTGATTTCTCTAAGTTAAAATAACTTATTTCGCAATCGAAGATCAATTAGTGAATAATCTTATTTAATCATCATAAATTTGTTGTTGAAACTATCTCAAGTACTCTGTCAGAATGACGATTGATTAATTGATTGAATGTTTAGTGTCATTTTATGCCATCGAGGGCTAACAGACGACCAGTTAACCTAACCACTGTTTCCTGGGATCCTGAAAGGTTAACCTGTACTTGAGCACACCCCATCTCATCAAGTAACTGAAAACTTTCCCAGTTGAATAAGTGGTAAGAGATGAATGATAATGAGACGCAATGTCGTATATCAATCATCACGAAGACGGATGCCGGGTGGGGATACGAACTCACGACCCATGGATCAGAATGGCGAAACAGAGTTTATATTCTTATGATGTTTTATCATTTGCTTAGCAAGACCAATACTTCGTGATAATACTTTAGATATGTATAAACTAATGATTTCCGTATTACACAACTCAGCTCAGTCAAGCCAAAATAAGACAATGTATGTCCAACATTAAAACTCAAATCACAAATGATACAGGAACTAATCTAACTGATAACAATGCGATGGCAAGTTGATAAAGATAATGACCAGTTACTAGTTCGTCAGTGAACGCGATAATAATCTCCGTGCCGCAGTTTTCATCTAGTTGATAAGTATACATAGCTAATATAATAGAGAGTAGACGATGATGATTAAAATCCTATTTAATTGTTATGAATAAAATCTAATTGAGAATAATATTTAATACAACATTTTATATTACATCTTTAGTAACTAAATTAACGGCAATCATTTATATTATAATGATATAAAATGCATAGGAACATTTGCTGATACTAACCATGTCGCCCGCTTTATAATACAATGTACCACTAACAATTTAAAAACTGAAACATAATGTACAAATTAAGTCATAGAAATGTGCCTAAAATGTATTGTAGTGTCTTTCCAAACAAGACATGAAACTAGGAGATTTCCTTTTCTGCAACACACCCCACGTCCTTCACAAGAAAGTCCGTTGTCAGAAGTTTTTTGTTTTTAAATCGATTTCAACATTTGCCATGTGCCCAACTAACATTATCAATAGTATCATTAAAAACACAAACTCCCCTGGCACTGTGATTTTATCAACTGGAATAAACGGGGCGTGTTGCAGCGCAAACACTATTGACATAGCTATGATTATGCCATTGCCAGATAAAACTATTGTTTAATGTTGCGATAACAACTAGTGCACCACGTTCCACCTAATGTGAATCCAATAGCGTCTTGTGTGTTCTTTATTAATCTATATGCGACAGGCTGCAGCGTTAGGATTGTATAGCGAGTCGCTTATGGCACAAACAACTCTGATTTCAGAACGCGGTTTAAATATTGATGAAGATTGCTTGTTTTATTTAGTATATACATATTTATACCAGTGTGCTAGGAACCTAGGCAACATTTTGTAGTGTGTACGCAACGCATTACAAATGCCATAAACCCAATGTTGGCATGAAAATAAACTGGCGTATATTAACGTATATGTTTATTTGGATGAATATGGTCACTAACGGTGAGTAATTTTTTCCTACAAGTTTTTGTGATTTGGGAAACTTTTCCTAAGGATAAATTCATTTCTGAAAAACAATATTTTCAACCAGTTTTTGAAAATTATGATATTAGAATGGCCAAGCATGTGTGCTTATTTCGTTTTTACTTGTAAAAGGAATATAACGCTTGGAAATGGTTGAAATGTATAATGTAACTGTTTAGTTTTTCTCATATTTAAAACATATATAACGTTTATGAACAGAACAGAACATAATTTATTCAGACTTGTATATAATACATCATCATTAATTACAAACATATTGACAGTGTCAAGTCACGTCAAGTAAATAAATTCACAACTCATGTAATAATTATGAAATGTTCAATATAATGATAATCCCTTCTTAGTATAATTACTATCCTTCAGTTTTTGTTTTTTGTTTTTTATCATTTCCTTTTACAAATGATCAAACAATAGTTATGTAACGTTATTGTTTACAGTATTGAATCTGTCTTTTAGATCATTTCTAATTTATTAAGATATATCATGTATTAATATGTAAGATAGAAATACTATTTTCTAATGTATAGTTATGCGTTTATTAGGGCATGGTGTAAATACTTGATTTAATGTGAGAACATGAATTTACCTTGTCACGCGTCTCTTCATGTCTGGTGCAGTTTATCTTTTATACCATCAATATAATCATATTTACCTCAGTTCCTTTTAATAAATCATTTATAGACAATACATATTTTCCGATGCGTATGAAATCAGTAATAAAAGTCATGAAATATAAAAAAAATCAATTCAATGTATAATAAACACTCAAAATAGAATGTAAAAAATAATAGTATTGATAATAAATGTATGAAGCAATAGTTAAATACTGTTAAATGTGTAAAAGTAATATCCAACAATGATCTATATACATAATATTATTATATTATACAACATTAAGCAAATTCAATATATATACGTTATAAATGTGAAAATAGTTTTTATCTTTCGCCTGCATGTAGTTAAAATATAATGAATTGCAAGCATATATATTAAAACATAAAACAGTTCCATTCTTTTATTTTTATCTTTAAGTTAGTATACATATGCTAGCAGTTCAATAATTTTATTTTTAGCGCAACGGAAATTTTATCTTAATCAGGTTAATTGAATGTACAGATACCTCGGCTTTGATAAATATGCATACCACTTATAATTTGATTGATATTATTGAAGAGTTTAATTTATTTTATGCAAAAAAGTCTTAAAATGACATAATACAATGTTCGCAATACATTTGTATTGTTTCATTTGTTTCTGTTTGTTTATATTAAAGAACAAGAACAAATAGTATTCGAGGAATAAAAAAATAGTCCCTGTCACGTATGGTCATTTGACGGTCATCAACATTTCAAAGATTCATCACGACGACATAATCACAGTTATGCCTTTGACATAAACACAGTTATGCCTTTGACATAAACACAGTTATGCCTATGACATAAACCCCGGCTATAATGAAGTTAAAATTTTCATCAAAATAAAAGTAAAGTGAATTATTGTGTGAAAGTTGTGAATATCAATACAGTTATACTAATCCTAATGTCCTACTTTTAATAATAATAGATCATACTTTGATAAATTCATATCTGAAATTTCTCCTATTAAGACGAAATGAGATAAATATAGTGCTTAGTACCGCATATGATTGCTATATACTTCCTAAGTGTAGTAAGACTGATTTTACCTATGTTGCAGACCGACTTATTAATCAACACATCTTAAAATATGTAAGTTAATAGGAGAGCTAGCATTCGCAACCATTAAAATGCATAAATAATGTTACGAATAATCTAAACATATTATAAAAATATATTTATGCAACAGAAGTGTCAACAGAAATCTTCGCCACTGGGAAGCTTAACCCGAAGCTTAAGCTAAAATCTAAAAATAGATTTATTGTTTAGGGTACTGTAACCAAAGGCGTTTTAATTTTGTGAACACAATGTTTGAAGGAAAAGCAAAACTTATTAATAGTGTATCAGTCTTTTATGTGATAAAAACGAATACTTCCGAATGATCATTCACGCTGAGTTGACTAGTTTGTAAAATAGCGCTATGGTAGAGTGTAATATTACTGTTTTAAATAGTTTAAAGTATTATGAACACATAATAATATATCAATATCTACATTAGCATACATGGGTTTACTGGCTTTAATAGTATATGTGTACAGGTTGAGAAGTTTAGGTTGGTAAATAATTTAAATAAGTTGACATTGATGAAAAAATTTTGATAAAATATATTGACTGGTAAATATGATTTAAAAAATCAGTGATTTATTTGATATGTGCAAATTGCCTAATATATCAATATGCTAAAATTTATATCGCAGCGATTGAAATATAATTGTTTATAAAAAAAATATCATAAAATTATGTTAAAAAAGACAAAAAAATCAAAGCAGATATAATTCAACGGGCATCACCATATAATACAGATATAATAAAAAAAATAGCAATATAAGGAAGATTATAAAATATACAAAACAGTCATACATACAAGTGACAGTATGGACAACTGAAAGAATAAACATTGCTTATAGATGCAGAAACCTAGCTGTCTCTCAGTTGTCTTATTATGTAAAGAGATGGTAAGATAACAAAGCAATCCTTTAGAGACATCTGGAACTCTCATTGCTTATAAAATATTATGTGAAATAAAAAATATATCGGAGAGGGTTTTATACGAGCTTAGGTCACAATAACATGCGCTATATTTCCTGTAAATGTAAAATCAAAACAATAAAATATGTATTTGCCTAAGGTTATATTGTCTTCTGTTAAAATGAAATTGCCGTCAACATTTTATCAAACTAAAACATGTCAGAATAATATATTGTATAGTAATATCAACTTGCATGCACGCGATTCATATTGAAATGTGACAGTTATTGCCGTTGTTGTTTTCATGCTATTTCGTGTTTGTAAATAGACACATGACAATTTCTGTAACTATTTTATAAAACAATTTCTAGACGTATGTTGTTGTTATGCTTGTTGTTGTTGTTGTTGTTGTTGTTGTTGTTGTATGTTATTAAGAGACGCTTTTAACAATTGTTAGTCATATTGCGACGGTGTCTACTTGAGCCAGTATTTTGAATACTGCCAGATCGCATTAGACTGACACTGGTCCGACCAGACCTATAACTATTGTCTAAACGCTGAGCGCTTAGCGAGAAAGCTTTCAGTACCATTCATCAAGCCGCTTGAGTCGCTCGACCACTAGATAACGTATTGTAACGCTGCGTATTTAAGCCGTTAGTTACATTCCATTTTGGAAACAGCAAAATTTTGGCAAATGGTTGAAAGATATCTGTTTTCGCACGTCTATAATAAAAAGTTTAAAATATATATTCATTTCATTAGTTTTAATTAGTTCGATTGACAAATAGTTCATGGTCATAGTTTCGTAGGTATTCGGATTGATTCGATAAGTGAACATTTAAATAAAGTGTCACGTTACAATTTTGATGATTCCGGATTTCAAATGAAATGTTCAAAACAAAACCGGTCAAATTCCTATTTCAATGTAATATTCATGTATATGTATGGTATAATGTTGAACAATACCCGGTTCTTACAACACTTAACTTCTACTATTTTGTGCAGTTTCGTCTGATTCGAGTCATCAAAGTTCTACTGTATATTTATTGTTTAATACCGGTTGTCTTTGTTTCATTATGATTTCTATTTCAACGTATTTGCGATGTTCGTACGATACTATTTTTGCTATTGCAGATTGCGCAGTAATTCTAGTGTTTTGAACGTTTCACTTCCGATTAATACCAAGATACAAATTGCCTCTCATTGTCACATTCGCCGACGTTCGATAAAGTGGATGCGTTTTGTTCGTATTACATTTCACTATAATGTCAAATTTATAGAGATTTACTTCAGATTAATACAATAGAGAAATGTGATATTGATGTTATTAGTTTGATATCTATTCGGAATGAGAAATCTCGAAATGAAATGTCAATTTGTCATATAATGTAAATTCTTGTAGTACTTGCACTGCAATTTACAGTAAAAGCATGCAAACCTCCAGGGGGATTTAAAGCAGTCGGTGCCGTGCACAGAGAGAGTCAGTGCACAAATATTTGCAACGACCATGATTGTAGTGGTTAACTGCAGAGTTCGATAAAAATAAGAAAGTATAACCAAAAGCGAGATGTAGCGTTCGAACGACACATCCATAAAAACACCAAACCTCGCCTTTCCCCGTCGTCACATCATAAGACAAGACAGTGTTATAATCACAATAATACTTTAAACACGTTTTTTTCTGCAGCTATAGAAATGTTCAAAAGACTATTGACGTGATCAATAAATGTACCTCTGATGACGCGATATCTATCTTGTAGTGTCTTTTATTTGCATTTCTGTGGCTGGTAATGCATTTTTATTAGTTCTAGTATTTCGAATGAACTTTTGTGTACTGTGAAGTTGTAGAAGTGACCACATCATACAGTGTATACTTTTTATTTATATTCTTTAAAAACAGAGATATTTACTAATTTTTTAGAATTAAAGGTATCTAACTGTATGAGGTCACATGTTTTCTTGTGTCTTAATTTGCTGTTTTGCTCTTCTGGTTGTGTGTATCCTTTGAATAATTCCTGTAAAGTTGGTCATCTTTTTTTACTTTTGTCACCGATATTGATTTGGGTCAACATTAATAACTTCTGCGGAATAATGATTATTAGTTTTTCGCAATTGGTTATTATTACTTATGTCTATGACAAAAATGAACACACACAATGTCTCAATCAAGATTGAATATGATGCCTGAGCGAAAGTGTTGTGTATTTCCGTTTAATATTGCCATGTTCAGTTCCATTTTGTATATGACCGGTACCCATAAGTACATTGCAGTTTTAAATATGTGTAACCGTATTACATACACAATGTCTCATTTAAATGAAATTGTGATAACAAATTATTTAATGACTACTTGAGATTTAGATCTGGAATTCAAATGTCACATACATTCAGTACACAGCAAAAGAGCAAAGAATACATACTAGAGTTATCACAATCAAAATAAATACAAGCTAGGAAAAATATTTATAAAAATGATATATTATATCAAACAATATAGTTTGCAGCCGATGTTGATAAAAGTAAAACTGATAAAGAGAAGCTAAAGAAAGACAATATGAATGTTTAGCTGAAGTCAGGTATCTGCGTATTTTATTTTTTGTAATGAAAATGTTAGAAATGAACCTTTAACTTGTTTGCAGAAGATCATCGCTACAGGCGCCAAAATCTGGAGCAACAAACATGGTGGCAGTAATATAATGCATGTGTTATCATGTTGCAATTGGACTCCTATGAGCTATAGTTATCCATTACGTCGCCGTCGCAATTCCTTAATTCACTTTGATAAACACTCATTACGTTCGACAATGAGAATGTTCAACTTTTTTTGCCGCTTATCCGGGTTTCTATAGCAACCATGTCATCACTGACACCTGCTAAAGCAATATATAATTTTAAATAAAAGTAACGTTGTTAATATGCCGAAATAAAACACTTACAAACAAACTTTGAAAGAATAAAACTTTTCAGTAAAATAAATAATGTGTGTATATAGTATATATAACAAAATAATATATAATATTGTGTATATGTTATATACATAATTAACTAATACTTGAGTTAACTTTAATAAAATAATATATCATATCGTATGTGTGTAATATACAACCAGCGATACCAGCGAGGGGCGTATTCTCCGTGACTGAGTGATCTAAGACACCGTCACAAGATTACTAAGCTCCCGTGGCTAAGTTCGTTGGTAAGAGTCCCTTTTTTCAACTCTTCAAAAACTTTATGCGAGAAAGTGTGCAATTTACTTGTGGAAAAGTGGTGGTTCTACTCAGACTTCCGCTATAAAATTGATATGTCATACATAACCTGAAATGGCGTTAGACCCAATTCTAAAATTATAACGAAGGCAATGTATTCGTTAATGGTAACTAACGTGTAAAAGTAAATAAGGCAACAGTTGTCTCAAAACAATGTTAAATCCGAGTTTCCTCATGTGTTCACATATAATTATTGTTTACATATATACAAAGACCGTATATGTAGAAAATAGGAAAATATTAACATTTGTTTTAAACGTATGCACGTTTGCAATCACATGTATTCCAAATGTATTGCTATTAAGCATTGGTGTAAGTCATTGGAAAATAATGTTCCATATAACGATTTTAACTAACTGTACGTATTAAGAGGTTTTTTTGGTATTTTTTTATTTATTCATTTTTATTTAAATTTAATCCAAATATCCTTCAGTTTAAATGCAGAGAGAAAATAACGTTTTTCCCGATTTTTTACTGAAATGCACACATGCACTTCCATGTTTGGAAACTTCTCCGCAATAAAATGTCTCATTTGCATTTTTACTGCAAAAACTTTCAATAAAACTAAGCACTCTGGATGAAACCTTCGATCTTGTAGAAAATGTGTCTCCACAAACGCTTTTATGATACTCATAAAAAACGTACACAGAAAACAAGAACGTCAATGTTGCAGTCATGAGCCTCTTAACAATACAATTAACTGCTGTAAGGAGACGAATAACACAACAGCAATGACTATTGTTTGTCTTTCCGTGATGTTTGTTCTTTTGTTAAACTCGTTGCTTATTTTAGAACCTGAAGCTTAATGTCCCTATCACACAAACTTGTTTGATACAAAAAAAACGAAAAACAAAATTTTGACATTAACAAACAGGCATTTGCGTTACATGTACTCGTACAGCAATAAGATACCATGCTACATCGTGATCGAAGCACAGGTTTATTTCTATTGATGCTATATTTATATATAGTCTTTAGTATCTGTTTATGAAAGACGATAAGCTCCGGTGAACAATTGTTTCTTCTCAGCTGCATATAATATCGATTCAGGTATCACGATTTCAAAGTTGTATGATTGGTTGTTCAACACTTTGAATAATACGTGATATTCGAAAGGCAAATGTATCGGACCGAACTCAAATACAATAGTATAAGTAAATCGAAAATAAAAGAAAAAGCTATTTGGTGAATGTTATATCTATTTTCATAATATCGTATATTTATATCTAGACAACGTTTAGAAATTATCTCACTTAATGGCATTCACAATTCCAATTGCTGGTCATTGTAAGTCCAATTTCCATGACAGAATAAGGTGTCCTCAATATTATTTAAAATCCTATCAATACAATGGAAATAGGTTACGACAACTGACGTTGGAGAAACAATATTGAATAATTTATTTAAGCATTCGGTGAATCATTTACATGACTGAATAAATATAGATTATGAATTATGTTTATAACGTGGTTCAAAATGCCAATATTGTGCTGATATAACAAAATGAACGTTTTCAAAGAAAATAACTCAAACTTAGTCTATTGTTTTATGATTAAAATGACCGAAGACAAGCGCACTCGTAAGTTATGTTTAAACTCCCTGGAGGCGTTCATTGACAATTAACCATGTTGTCATTTCTCCTGTGTGTTCACAATTTTTTTATTATAACTGATCTGACGAGAGAGGGACTATCGCTTCGCCCACTGACCACGCCCCTATAATACAATGTAATACAATGTATTGTTCACTTAGATACTGTTATCTTATCTAAGAAAAAAGGTGGCCCTTGAAACAATATCAATCGCTGATTGGACTATCGCCTTGTTTGATTGACAGCCGGCTGCAGGTCAATTACCGTACGTATTGCGTGTGTTCTGTTGTAGTGGGTGTATTCTTTACGTCTCATAAAACAATTAATTTTGTACTGTTTGACATATAGAGACATGCAGTTCTGGAACACCGGATACATTACCAATGGTTCTATAAATGCCTTGTTCCCATAGATAGTCCTCTGTTGGTCCAATTATGCAGAAAGTAACCTGAGGTTGACCAGGTTGCTTTTTCACAATTTCAATGGTTTGATGGCACCCTTTCATTTTTGACAATTCTGCCCATTTGTTGCAGTGTATCACTACGCATCTTTAAACTATTATATCTTCATGAAACGGTTTCAAATGTCATCCAAACTTGGCAGAAATCATGTAAATGTTCCAATATTCCCATATGCACATATAAATATGACATTAAGTGCATGTTTAACAAAAAAATTGCCCAACCGCTGTACACAGCTCTAATTTCTTTGGCGTAAGAACTTTGCTACCGTCATATAAGGGATGTAATTCTTAAATGACACCTTTAGATCTTACAAATACTGTCAAGTATACATAATTTCTTATTTTGCGGAGTCTGATAAGAAATGTACACTGCTTAGTGTCATTCTATAAACAAAAAATATCGGAATAGATTCGATGTGTGTATAACATTAAATTAGTTATATATTTGACAAGCTCACTGAGCGTGTATAGGTTTTATGTCATAGAAATAGCCTAATAGAGACTATAAGACGTTAACAGTTCCATTACATGTGTCATAAAATAACAGATGGGGTACTTTAAACCACTTCGACACAAGCAATGTTCACAGTAATCCATAAAAACATATCCAACGTCATTTCAAAATGAATGCAAATTTAAGAGACCCAACTTTGATACTGTGTAGTGGAAGATTTGTATGAATTATTGTTTAACGACACGTTTATACAACTGAAGTTAATTTTGTAAGCGTAAGCGTTTCGATCGTATGGAATAAATTAATGGATATTTCTTTAGCATTATTACGTAATATGTAAATAATCAATAAGGTGCCCAACCAAATCGCAGATATGCCTACCAATGATTTTACAGTAGTCACCGAGTGAGGAGGGATTGTTTGCAGGACCCAGGATGAAAATACACATTTCCCAATTGGCTTCTTAATTATCATCCATAGAAATTTCAGGGTCATAGTCTATTCAATTGTTTAATTTCACATTTTTATCGTCGTCGTAAGTGCCCATGGTTGTGTCCGACTCACCAAACCTCTCCAAAGTCCCTGGTAGTTGAAACCTTTGTTTGGGCCAAGATTTACTAATTTGAATAGAAAAAACACTTCATAAACATATTAATCCCAGTTGGCTCTTTAAACGAGGTTATATAATTGAGGGCATTATACTGTGAATTAACGACGCAATTGGCACAGATTTGCTGAAATTTGCCTATATTTTGATTAAAACTACGCATGATTCACTCTGGAACTGTTTAACACTATTTACTTGCAATTTGATAGGCTGGTTTCCCCTAACCAATCCTGACGTGAGACCGAGCTTTGTGGCATGTGGACTATCATATCTGAACAGTAACCTCGGCTCTTTAAGAAACATCATGAAAATTCGAAACTAAATTGATATGATATGCAAGGTGTGGTATGATTTAAACAAGTAATATCCATCCCTTTACACAGTTGTGCCTCTCTTGCAAGTGACGGCTATTGGGCTAAAACTTGTAGTTTTCAAAATAGTTCACAAGGACTGTGATTTCTTGCTGCAGATAAGTAGAGCAAATGTTGACATAGCATATCCTGCAATAAGACATCACCTGTGTTAAAAAGTGTTTTTACAGAGGGATATATTTTAGGGCATATGGGGACTATAGGGTGTATATTTTATGAAAATATACTTTTCTGCCATATTGTGCTTTTCAGACCACCGGTTAAAAGCTAAACTAGAGTTCTATTAAATTAATATATATTAATAATAACACACTGTTATTTATACATCGGTCGCCGCTGTTATCATAATGGTCGAGGAAGATGTTATAACGTCATTTCGAATAAAATATGAGAAGCTGTTTAGCGTCATGTTGATTGAGTTTCTATACTGAATATATTTTAAACAATTCTGTAGTTTCTGTTGTCACTTCCTTTCAATATACTTAGACAATTTCAAAATGGAATGGGTTTTTTATGTAAGTTTTGTTATCCTCAGAAATGAAATAATCTCATAAGAGAAAAACTCTGGGGTATTTTTAATGCCCCTCGTATATATTGTACATTGTTTTAGTGATTATGTATATTAAGTGTGATCATGCTGTTTTAGTGGCTGTGTCTTTAAATGATATGTTTACAGTTATAGTTTATCATATTTTTCATCAAAACATATTCATACTTTCGCTTGTTATTGTTATGTTTGACCATTTTACATTGTATCCCTTAAAATGTTCTTCAATTCGATTTAGACATATTTCAATGCTATTTTTTAAATTGAAATATGCCATGAAACCATGTTTTTTTATGATGTTCAACCCGCCTCCTTCTCTTAAATACTTCTACAAATGCCTTAGTCTCAATACTGTTATATTACGTACATTACTGCAATATTGCTTCGTACAGACATGTATGTAAAGAACGCAAAACTATTCCATTATGTCTTTTACTTAAACACTATGTCTATAATCTCCAATAATCACCAGGGCCACATACACAAAAATCAACACGGTTAATGGAACGAATCCGATTGTCAACGGGGATCCATTCCAGATATAAGTGATCAACATTTGCAGAAGTTTCCTTTCCGTTTTAATGGCATGAAGCAATTACGCAATCAGAAAATAAGACATCTCCCAATGGACTCGGAACATATATCATAGTTAGTGTTTACATCTTATATAGGCATAGTGGGAGGCGAAATAATTTGACGAATTCAGTATTAAGTTGTCATTATTAACAGACGAGTTTCTCCCTAAATTGATGCTGATAACTGAAAAAAGATATATCTTATTTTTCTCAAATTTTTATCATATTCAATTTTGATAAAAGAACGTCTCTTTTTTCTTGTTCCTTATGTACAAATATTTGTCGGAGAACGTTGGTTTTGGATCCATACTTGTAGCAAAATGACCAAGGGCCGACAACTCCCAAGGGCAGTATACAAGCATACACAAAGTAAAATTTACAATTTCAATTTTATATGAATAAAATTACGAATATACAATTATACAATATATACAAATTAAAGACAATTACTCAACATAAAATACCACAGCTGGTTTTAAAAAAGTCCTATGATGGTATTAACACTTTTTTACACAATTCTATCTCCTAAACTTTCCGTAATCTACATCGCGATCCAAACTGCTATCAGTTGAATGTAATAACTGTTTGTAAAAACGCACTAGATACTACTACCCGCGTCCGGATTATCGTAGACTTAGCATCTCTCGTCCTTTGCAACGGTGGCTATATATTAACTGGGTTATCTTCCTGTCACGTATAGATTTGTCGTTGACCTAGCGGACACATAACTTGCTTACGTCTACAAACGGCTACAATATATAAACTCAGATTTACTAGTTACTCAAATATGTAATGACTTGGCGTCTACTACTTACCATCTATCAATTTCATGGTATTTTATCAATATATGATAACATTGCATTCATTTTTAACCATCTAATATGATAACAGTTCGTTCAATTCTTACGATCTGCAGTTTCATGGCAGTTTATACAACATCTCATATACGACCTTCCGTCAATCTCAAAATAGCAATTATATCTCTACATAACTTCTCATTTATTATATGAACAATAACAGACCTATGCACTTTGTGAATATCAGAATAAGCATCAACAAAATTTAATTACACATATTAATCAATTCTAAAATGGTGAATTTCAACACTTCATCATAAACACAATATCAACAGCTCAAAATACGTTTTCAGATTCTTCGGCCTATATCACTATAATGGACACGTACTAGCTGACACTTCTAAATTAGGCCACAACAACCCAATTATTTTTTTACAATATTTAATTATTTAATAGATGATATTTGTAAAAAAAATGTTATATAAAGAAATTATGTTTGGATCTGATGCAGATCTTGCGACTTAGTGTTAAACTATAATTTCGGCTCCCATACGTGTTTAGTTATCACTTAAATTAACTGTTACATTTTATAAACATCGAAGATGATTTTCCACGTTGATGGGACGCATTAAGTACAACTAAATGAACAGTTATTGTGAAAGCTGCATAGAACCTTTTTTTGTGTCCATACTTAAAGCACTTTCAGAACATTTAAATATAAATTTCTACATTTGCTACAATGATACATGGGGTTTATTAGATATTTTTTATCAAATAGTTTAATGGTATTTTGTTGTCTTTTTTCGTCATTATGTTCTTTTGTTATAGTGTATGGCTAGTCACCTTCAAACTGTTATATCGTGATTTAATTAAACCAAATGTCACTTCACCATGGCATAACCCGTGCAGATGTTCTAATCGTCTCAATTTTAGAAAGAAACATAAATATTTTAAGCATTTTCAAAAACAAATATGTCTCAATTAACGCATCTCTCATTTCTTTAACATAAGGTCAACAAAATGGAACGGTTACGTAGTTGATGAACCTTGTTAATACAAATGACTTAGAAAAAATGATATCATAGTTAACTATTAGTGTATAAATTAATTTTTCAGAACTTGCTCTGAAATGTTGGAAGTGCATATCACATGACTGTGAAACTGGGTTAGAAGACAATTATAAAGCTTCCGAGGTAACGTGTGAAGAGGGACAAAAGTGCATGGTAAGACAGCTTTTTTATTTACTTATTTCAATAGGGTTTAACGCCATTTTCAACACATAAAAGGTTATATATTATATATGGTGGTGTATTACTTCAGAATGAAACTGAGTAGACTTACTATTACTATATTGCAATATATAAATGTTGAGTGGGCTAATGTGTTGGAATGGAATGGAATGGAATGGAATGGAATGGAATGGACGTCTTTGTTTATAGAGGATAACTCATTAAGTTTGAAACTAATCTTCCTCGGTGCCCTCTAATGATACATTTACATGTTATTTACAAAATACAATAGCCAAACAATATAAAAAACATTTAAAGCATTGCAAGCAAATTGATTGTACATGAAATATGATTACTACATATATATCATTTCCTTGCGTTTTTAAGCCATCCTTTGAAAGTCTCTTTGATTAAATATACATATATATATATAGAAAATTAATCAAGAAAGTGAATATTGGCAGTTTATATATTGCATATCCAGTTTTATTGTTGGTGAAAGACCTCAAAAATAATATAAGTAGAACCACCGTCCATCCGCAAGTAACTGGCAAATTTCTCACATATTTTATTGGAGTAAGCGAAACTCGAACCTACGACATTAGTGGTGAAAGGTAAGTTATCTTGAGACTACTTTAAATTTAAACTAATATATAAATAACATAACACGAATGCGTACCAAAGACTGATTGGTGTAAAAATCGCGTTTTAAAAAAATTCTGATATATCAGTGACATACACATTGTTATTGAAGACATGTTAAGAGGTGGGCACAAACGGTATTATGTAAGGGAATCCGTTTTCTGTATATGTTAAGTGTTTATTTAAAGATAATTTAATTATTGTTATTGGACTTGTTCTAAAATCAACTGTATGAATTGTGGATCGTGATATTCATAGATTTCCAGTTAAAACTAACTTTAGTACATGTATTTTCGTTAAATAATATTCCATTATGTGATAATATTTCTCTTTCTATAATATTGCAATCCGTTTGGTGTCCGGATAAGAAACTTAACAGAACTCTATGGTGAAGTAAGACACAGTATCAGTGACCTATTCATTATTATTTGTGTCTTGTAATTACTAATAATGTTAATTTATCAACCGTTTGGACCCGTTTTACTACCTTTGTAAATCTTAAGATTTTCGTACGAACAAATTGTGACACCTAGGAACATTTTATTTACGCAATATTTTGAAAGTTTTAAAAAGAATAACGACATTTCATTAAATGATGTAAGCGAAACAACAAATGACTTCCTCCGATATTGTGTTCGAAACTTTGAATTTAATACTAAAAAGTAAACTTACGAACGTAAGTGAAACGAGTCCCAGTTGTTGGGTTCGAATGCATTACTTGAATCATGGCAAGAATAGGTTCGATGTGACCCAGCACGATGTAAGAGACGAAAGTTGGATAAATCATATAGCTTCCACAAGTTGTTTTGTTCGAAGGCATTACTTTAATAATGGCAAGAATAATTTCGATGTGGCCCAGCACGATGTAAGAGACGAAAACTGGATAAATCATATATAGCTTTTACCGACACCGCGAGTCTGCGTTGATTCTGTATTCGAATTTTTGATGAAGTTATATAAAAATATGTTTAGAAACTATATACTTGTCTTCATTCCTGTATTTTTGTTTATACTTTGTACACAGGTTGAGTTCATGTATTCATCTTTTATTGCACAGAAAGTTCGATACAGAATGTTCGACAATGTAACGCATTACGATTCTGTAATACGGACATGCACCGCTGGACCTTGCCTAGCAACCACTCAAGACGAGTTTCAAAAGTGCTTAGCAACGCCAAAATTGTACATGATCAGCGGATGTTCACTGCGGACGTGCTGTGTTGACCGCGACCTTTGTAACAATGGACCACATGCGAATATATCAAAAACATTAATGATGGTTTCATATTTCATTGTTGTAATTCTCTCTCGAGTTTCACGGACAACGACATCTCTTTTAACAGATACGTAACAATAACGCCATTTTCTGATACTTTGTACATTACATTGTTTAAATAATCAATAAATAAAATACAAAATGTCTTTATTTGTATCCATGGTTACATTTTTATATATTTGAAAAAAAAAACACTATCTTTTTAACATTTTGATAGCAAATGATATTCAGGTTTTCAAAATATTGAAAAGGAGCACGCCATCAGAACATAATGGAGTACTGGTTGGTCATTCTTGTTTATATCATATACTGAACGGTCCATCAAACCCGCCAATTTTGTTATTCCAATTTATTCTTCAAATTATGGAGTAGTGCTATCTATTAAAAGTTGTATATGCCATTAACAGAAAATTATGTTTTTAACATATCTTAAATGTTCTTTTGCATTCAAGTCCAAATATCAAGGAAATTGTTTTGATATTATTTGAGAAACTATATAAACTGCCAGGTTCATAAAATGCCAGGTGGCGGGTTAGTTGTTCCATTTAGTATATGTTGCCGGTGGGGAAATATTGAATGGTGTAAAGTGTAGGTATAAAGTGTAGTATACAATCTCTACCACTGTGACAGTTATCGTTCTTTGCAGCCATCGCATACCTTTTTCAAGATTTAAATTATGAAAGTTAAATATCTTATAAACAAGTTTTATCAGTGTGAGTTATTATTATTATTACTTTTCTAAAAATAAAGTTAAAATAAGATCAACAAAGCTTGTAGATTTCACAGAAAATAACCGTCAAGCAGCATATAGTTCATCAATATACAGAATATACATAAATCGAACAAGACATACATGCAGCTGAAGTGAGACAGCGTCTTGTCCTTGAAACGGTCGTAGTAGTCTGTAGAACGAATCCAGCTCTCCCGATTAGGTCCGTTCAATAGCAATTGATTTTTCAGTTGTTTCAGGGAAAGTGTAAATGACGTCATAATTTAGTAAGCGTTCAATTGCTATGAATTGTGGTACAGGCATAGAATGCCATGCTTTTTCCATTGGTGGTTCGGAAGATATCAGGTTCTGGGATAAATTAAGGTCGTAGGCAACATACGCAATTGTGTGGCTTAAACCCGGTAACTGGATATGTCCAGCCTCGCTCTTCCCCTTCATCTTTTATTGTGTATTCGGGTTGGAATATCATATCTCGACAACCATGGCAGATTTTTATGATCTCAGGCGCCGATCGTGACATAAATAGTGTAATTGACAGAACCTTTTGTGGGATATTAATATTGAATGTTCCATGTATACGAGGTTTGTTTTACGTGGACTTCTGTAATATTTTTAACATTTATTATAGAACAAAATAAAAATAAATGATTAATGATAAAAAATATTAAGTAAACCTTGTTTCTTAAAACGCAGAAAGCTCTAACTTTGTAAGAAAAGTATTGACATTTTGAATTCAGTTTAAAGCGTAAAATAACAAGTTGTATTTTAGTTCCATGGAGAGATTATAAATACTTGTTTCAATGGGCAAATGCAAATATTATTATTTACTGTTCTTAACTTTTTCTCTTTTCTCTATTATAATTCTAATGAACTTACAAAGATATATTTTGATGTGTACGTTCGCCAAATTATTGCGAACAGTAGTACTTTCGGGAATAAATCATCTGTCACGAGATGTGATATTTACTATTTGCTAGAATTTACTTTTCCAGATCTTTGATTGTACTTGGCGAATATCGCAATGGTGGGATTCCGATAATGACTATTTTAACACCACTAACAAGGAACCGTCATATCTTATTAGGAGTACAATGAACCAATTTATTGTGTCCTCGCATGCCGAGAAAAGGTTTGGCTGCCGGCATTATAAAGATAACAACGACTTATTGCTTTCAGACATACGTGTAACATTTAACAGATCTAACTCTGTTATTCTCGAGTGCGATTTAGATGTGTTTCGTAGCGAAAGGTCAAACATTTACTCACGAATGCAGCTTTTGTCCTATATAGATGGGTGTTATGCCAAAAGCATAGCCCTGCTTATATCGTCGTGATAAATCTTTGTGGTGTTGATTACCGCCACTATCATCTTACCCGACAGGGACTACTTTAATTCTTCGAATTTCATTTTTTTTTCATGTTCTTTAATACAAGCAGGCAGAAACAAATCAAACACAAACAATAAAGTGTGGACATTGTAGCATGTCACTCTTTTATGAAAGGGTTGCATCGAATAAAGCAAACGCTACAATGAATATAATCAAATAAGGATGGGCCAAGGCGTATGAATATTTATGACAGCACGGCTATCAGTACTTTCAATTATTTTTATATATCAATACTGATGCCTTTAAATGTGGATACGTATTTACAGTAATATTTAAGGATAAAAATTTTCATAAAATATCAATAATATTTTATATTTCTCTCTGTGTCTTTTAGTGAGTTTCATGCCGTGGCCATATTGTATGATAGTCCACCCAGTTGCGTTATACTGACAACGGGCCGATCAGAAACAATTCTCTTAAGAAGATCTATCCTCTTTGTCGACCTAGAACTGTCCTCTAAATGCTGAGCACCAAGCAAAGAAGCTTCAAGTATTATTTTTTCAAGTCTTTGTTATACCCTGTCGGGGATCGAACACATGAAACCTTCCGCATGTGAGGCAGAAACTCTATCCTTACACCAACGCTGCTGTGCTCACCTCCAGTAAACATTTAACAGAAACACAACTCTTCTGTTGACAAATACATATTAAAATAAAACAATCAAACGCAAATCATTCGTCTCTTTATGCAAAAAAGCGAACAATTTATTAAACCTTCCAAAACAAATATTAGGCACAACTTCAAAGGATAGTATGTTGATGTTGATTAACCTATGACACTTATCAAAACATGCTTGAAGTGTGATGCACAACAAACGTACAACATTGACGCATGCGTGTTTTGCTTTTGATTTGTCTTTTTCTGACGACTCCATTAATATGATTAAGCCGCCACAAATTACAGCTAACAAGTTAGGAAGAAGTATAAATTCTCTAAATCTCATTATACGATAGCGATCACTTTGATCAATAATGTCTTCGCTTTTTTAGCAAACCTTTCTTTGAATTAAGATTTGCTTCATTCCTTCAGTTGTTTGTTCATTGATTTATAAATAAGCTTCAATCTTTGACAAACAGTCTATTAAATTGATGTTGATGCTGAATAGTGTTAAGCATCGCTTTCAACAACTGTGCAATCATATCGTGATGTATTTTTGGACAGTATTCTAAGCGCTGCCACACTTGGTTTAAACATATTCACTATTTCAAATGTACATACATACACATCATTTTATGTATAAATATGGATTAGAACGGAAGATAAAATCTTATAAAGCTTCGGACTGTATTATATTAACACAAACTGACCATGCCTAGAACTTTCCTCCGAATGCTGAGCATCAAGCGAGGAAGCTTCAAGTACCATTTTCAAGTTTTTTATATGATCTGACCGCAAATCAAAACCACACACTTCCGCATGCGAGACAACCGCTGCGGTTTCCATTAAAGTAAGCTATTTATTTATTCGTTTATTCATTGATCAATAAATACGATGAATTCCCTCAGGTAAATTTTGTTTAAACAGAGGTTCTCTTAACTGCTATCTAACTCCTAACTTTCGTTGTGAAGATCTCTTTTTATTCTCAATATTGAAACCGTTATTGAGTATTCATTTTTTGTTTCAAACATACAAACTATTTGATTTTAAACACTTCTCTAAATATGATTGAGCATTTATTTATTAATAATGAATCACCAGGAGGAACCATCTTGACACTTTTGCTTAATAATGTGAATATTTTATATTATAAGAAACTCTTTGAAGCAAGCGCCAGTAAGATAGACATAAATCTAATCACAATGACACAGTCTAATCTCCAAGCCGTTAATAAGTTAAGGCGTATTGATAATTCAATACAAATCCACTTCCTTAATATCTAGGTAGCAATTGTTCCAAAACCAATAAATAAGAAATGCTCTGCCAATAAAATATTACAACAAGGCATTCTCAATTTGATAAAAGGTAAATGAACACGTAATGACAATTAGTGAAACGGATATGCATTACAGATAAAAAAAAACTACTTGTACATAGTCGATCCCAGAACCTGATATCCCCCGAATCAGGCCGATGAACCAACAATGAAAAAGGCAAGGAAATCAATGCCTGTCACACAATTCATAGCTTATTAAACTATGACATCAATCAAATTTTCATTGAAGCAACTAACCAACAAACGTGCTGCAATTAATAGGATCCAACCGGGAGTGATTGATCAACTCTACAGACTAACTTATACATATTAATAACCTTATCATAATTAAATCCATCCATGTAGACGGTATTAAGTGCCGTGATTATCAGTGCTTTTAAAAGCCAAGCCAATGTTAAAATAAATGAGAGAGAAAAAAAGAACGTCAGGGGCGAAATGAAATAAGTCATGTTGTTGCATATGACATCAGTTCCCATTAATATTGTTTACTAATTATGATATGTGAAATAAAATATTTGTCGAATAATGTGGGGTTTGGATTTAACGTAAAATGATATTTCGAGAGCTCTATGTATATATTTTCTAATGAAAGGTATTATATGATAAACTGTAACCAAACCTTTGCTCTTAACTTTTTTAATGTATAATTCGTCATATATAACACTACTGCAATCAAACCTCAACAGTGGATATTTACGACAGTATTCTAAACTGATAATACTATAATATAGTGGAGAAAGAAGTTATGGCACCTTACAGAACCAATGTATTTGTGAACTTGGCATCAGACCAAACAGTCCTAGTGACTACTTATATCCTGTAAATAACGCGCTCCAAGCCTGGAAGATTCCAGTATCCATTAGGCATATTTTAATTATACTGATAAATTCTGATTTGACAGTATTACGTATTTTGTGTCTTTAACGTATAACTTCGATGATTTCATCATAAAATAAGAAAAAGATGTCTAATTAAACGTCTCACTTGTCATTAAATTTGCTGTTTCTAAATGAAATTCATATATTTAGTTATCATTTATAAATATATATTCATTTTTTTTACAAATTCTTGCTGTTCAATAGATATAAGTCCTGAACGCTCGGAGGCTGTTTTGATACATGTATATTGCTGCACAAGCTAAATATACCGTAAAGTTATTATAAAGCACCCATGGGTCTCCAAACATAGAACAATTCATCAGTAGATTATTGTTATTTGTTCGTCTTTACAGATATTTATCTTGTATATTTGCCATATATGAAAATAAAATAAGTTTGGTGTTTACATTGGACATAACATGCATCTGTAAAATGTTGTGAAAGAAATAGTATGTATGATATTGAATGAAATACCTTAATTTGTAATATTGAAGGAAAGAGGAATTTCTCGTGAAAACAACAATTCGACCGGAATGTCATTAAAAATGTGCACGATGCTTTTATGAAGTACACAGTCAAATGAGTAGCATGTGCAATGACTTCTGAATCGTTTTCCCTTGTAAGTAAATGTATTACTACCATGCATATAGTGAATAGAATATTGTTTAAATTAATGTAGAACAAGTTACAGATGTAGTAATACTTCAATGACATACGTTTGTATAGTCGACCGTTTGACACAAAACATCTCTTAAGACAAATAAAACAAAATTGAACATTTCCAGTAACATCTTAATCATCACCAGATCTTGCATCCGTATTAGAAGAAAAAGAAAAGCAGTTAACAATAAAGCTTAATTGTATGACAATCTCTTAGATTTAAATATTTCATTTACAAAAACAAGATTGCAAAAGCAATTGCCATGTTTAATGATTTTATAAAATACATGTAATCAAAACACTTCGAAAATAAACCAAAATAATAGCAACGGCAACAGAAAACCTTAAGGCAACTGGGGCAAATTATAGCTAAATAAATGACGTCAACTTAGTGATTGCAGACTCAGAGTGACAAGTTCTTCTCTTTATCCCAACTGCCTTCTTTTATCTTTTACCCTTACTTTACATTCTTTATAAACCATTTCTATTTTTTATCTTGTACATTAAAGTATTAATCATTTAACACATTGTGTTTTTGCTTAATAACAATAATGAAAATGTAAATAAATTAGTAGAATACAAAACAAACAAATACTTTTAATAACGAAATTGCATTATTAAGAACAGATCTAATTAATCTAATTATCTATACAACAAATCTGAATATACTTGTTAATATAAATATTAGCATGCCAGTATATAATATTTCACACTAATCTTCTACTATTATGTTATAAACATGGTGTTTATGTAGATGTGTGTGTATAATGAATATTAAAATATTTAATAAAAATGAATGACATATCATAAAATTTAATTAAAATGCCTATTTATGGGTTGGTTATTAGCTTAAGCTGGGTTACCATTGAAAAAATGACTACCTCTAATGAATAATATTCCAAATACATATATGCAGGTTATTACGATTTCTAAAGTATCATTATCCAATTGAAATATATAATTGCCAGGACATTTCTGGAGTAAATGAGTAAATATGTCTCATTCGTTTCTTGTAAGCAATTAGCAATAAAAAAGTTTATCACTTGTTTTTTTATAAAGCCTCATGCGCTGTGATGCCCAACTTGTTAAATGGTTTCTATTACAGGAACAGTTAGTTGTCTAATTTTAAGTGCACCATTTTGTTAAGTGTAGGAAAAAATCGGTGATTTATTACTAAGAACATTATTCTCAATTATTCATTACTAAATTAAATTTCCTGATAAATCAAACAATGCGATTTAAAAAGATCTAATGTGGCATTGGTTTAAACGTATAAACATGTGCGTCTGTGATGAATACATTTTTACACATTATTGTGTATTTGCATATCATATAAACTAAAACTATAACGAAAAAGAACCCAAAATCTACTTAATTAGTGTTTAGTGTTTGGTAATGACGCAAGTTTTCAGCGTTAAAATGCAAATGAAGTCTCCCAGCATATTTTAATTGATTAATATGCAAATGAGCGATCGAGGTAATGACTGTTTATGCGTGTTTAGAAAGTGATGGATTACTGTTTAGTCTTTATCAATTGTTCTTGTATGAGCACTCAACAACATATTGCTAAATTTAATAGAAAAACGACATAAACACTGTTTTAACAATATCAGTTATTCAAAACTTGAAATATCAAGTCACGTGACGCGACAGAAAATTATTTGGAATACTAACACAAACAAACTGTTCGTTACTTCTTAAAATTAAGACGCCATCTTAAACAATCTAAAGAGAGTGAGTTTGTTGCAACAAAACAGACACTCTGTAAGAAATAAAAGTGCTTAAAACAAAATAGTTAATCCATAAAATAACATTAAGAGACAAAATTAGAAATTGCAATGGTTCTCCAAATAAAAAGCTTTCCGCTCAGAGGAGACGAACATTAAAACACCAATTAAAACTATTTCAGAACAATTTCCAGTAAAATTTTAATTAATTACAGGTTTAATTACAGCATGAGCAACTACTGTATGTCAGTTGTTACATCTTGCTTCTGTGCTTTCATTTATAAATAACACTGCAGTATTTTCAATATAACATCGAATTCTTTAACAATCACCGCTTTTTATTAAAGACTAAGAACTATTTTATTTATTTACGTTTGTACGTTTTGGATGTGGCGGTGGAGGTAACTGCAATACAATTATATGTTTTATCCAGTTTTATTTGTGGAGCAATATCACAAAAAAGTAAAAATAAAGTTGAACCACTTTTCGTCTGAACTTTTCACATAAAGACGTTGGAACAAACTATACACGAACTAACAATAGCGATGGCCAAATGATTTTGATATGGATTCTTAAATCACGTGCTGTGGAGCACCCTGAAGCTTTTAGAACAATGTCCTTGTAATGCAACATCTTACAATAATGTGAAGATTTTGCTATTAGACCAATGATATAAATATATAATAAAACATCGATATTTTTTTATCTGGAGACAAGGAAATATTTGAATACACATTTATAATTAATAACCTCATATTTTTTAGTACATTTAGTATTATATTGATAATGCAATCATACATAATGTAAATTATGTTCATATGTGTGGTATATGTATGTTTTGTAACGATAAACTATTACAGTTCAAGTTAATAAAATATTTTTTTCTTCTTATAATTATGCTTGTGTAACTAGTCTTCAGGAGTATTAAATTTGAATTACGATGACCCTTACATGATTCCGTAGAGCATGTTTTGTATGTCGAGGAGCAGCAGCATCCTGCTAGACGTCAGAAAAGCATTAAAGCTTTTATTGAATCCAAATACGCTGTCAACATCAATCAACACTATTTTATCTAAGTATGGACTTTGTGACATGTATAGTAGTTTCTGCTACTAAACTAACACGAAACAATTATGGTATCAGAGAGAAAAAAACGATCTAAAATTCATGTGATATCCCTAGAGTCAGCAAGCATTTTAGCACAGATTCAAACAAGAAATGAAAGTAGCAGAATCAGTTTGATTGAGTAAATGATAAATGCAACTGCCCCCACCCACCCCCATAGCCGATATATAAGCGATATTCGAATTTCAAACATTTACATGTAAATTCCATTGTTCCAATTACCATGAATTAAAACCAGAACTGAATAAAAGTACGAGATGACCTTTTATTTCCGCCACACATACAGTATGTTCTGCCAATAGGTGTTAGTAACTAATGTCGACGCAACAGGATGCTGATGTTAACTTGATTATTACAGTACTAAACAGGGTCCTCCTTGGCTGACTGGTCTAAGACATCATCTCATGGTCACTTATATACCTGGTCCAGTTGTAGAGCACCGAACACATGATCTGAGGGTCGTCGACTCGATCCTCCGCCACGGCTATGTGTGATGTTCTTGAGTAAAACACTTTTCCGCATAGTTTCAGTACTGGTTCTAACCAGGAAAAACGTGATTTGCTTAAGTTGTAAGAACTTGTTTCACAATCAAAGTAAAATAAATAAATTTAAACTAATATACCTCACTTCGCTTAGGTCGTAATTTTGAGTTTTACTAGCTCATAATATATTTATGTAAGAAAGTTTGCCAATCACTTTCATAAGGACAGTGGTTCTACTCAGATTCATTCTAAAGTCTTCCTCCACCTATAAAACTATATATACCATATATAACATGAAATATGTTGGAAATGACGTTATCCCCATTTAAACAGTACTAAACATGCTGAAAGCTATGTATCTTCAATATGATGAAGGCAGATCAATGAAATCCTTAATGAATAAATTGACTAAAATTGCACAAATTCCTAAAAATTTAAAATGAGATAATGGAATTTCAAAGAAATACCAACTTAATTAAAATCCTTTTAAATAATCCTTTGGATCATAAAACATAATAATTATGGAAAAGAAACTTTTTTATTGTGTCTAATGAATAGTACAAAAAATCCAAACGCACAGTAACACTGGTATTCTATTTTCTCTCAACATTGAATAAGCACCAATATTCTAAATGAAAAGAAATACTAAAACCAATCTAATGCTCGATCATATGTTATGTATCGTATTATATAAGTTGAATCACGAATTCCTACAATGCTACAATATTAAACATACGTTTCTTTTGATTACTGAAAAAGACAATACAAGTTGATTTAACGCGCAATTGAAAACAACATAATAAATGAATGAATGACTTGGGTTTTACGGCATAGCGCTATATTATACAAGCTATTTGACGCGATACACGTGACCAGGGGTCGTATTCACTAACACTCTTTAGATATTCTAAGACTCGAACTCAAGAATGAATTTTGAAAACACACACTTAGAGACCATTTTATTTTTCCAGACATCTAGCGACATCTAATATAGATCCAAACAAACATTCACCATAACCCCATCTGTCATGGTAAACAAGATATTTAGAGTTAAAATATGGATTTTCAATTCCAATCTAAGAACATTCTCAAGAATGTTTGGTTAATACGGCTCGTGACGTTCTCGGCGTCTTTTGACAATTTAAGATGTAAAACAACCAGTGGTAGCATATCCTACCTTATGCTCTGGAAGCATATTTAAAATTTACCTTGTAAAAAGGATTTCTCTTGACAACCTGTAAACATGATGCGCTATATACATGTATATACTAATAGAACTATAACACAATTAAGAACGAACTTTTGTTATGTGCATATTACGTGTACGTGCCATTACACATTATTGATTTAAAAAAATCTGAATGAATGAATTCTTCATCACATTTGCATAATTATGGTAATGTGTTGAACATAAAAACTCCGTTCCCAACGCGAAGTGTCAGGCAAAATCCTCTGCTAGTTGTAAAGTGATAGACCAGGCATGAAACTTTATATTTGCGATTAAGAAACAAATGCATATTGACATTTAAAATAAAATATAAAGTGAATAGCGGCTCTCGGTCGCGACATACATAGAAGTGTATATTCTGGGTATAGAAGAAATCCCTGCACTGATGACAAAATATTTTTTTCTTGATTAGCTAATTAATGCAAATGCCATTTAAAATAAATGTGTGATATTGTCCTTTAAAGCGGATAACAGTTTTTGTCGCGATACCACATCTCTAGAGAAAACATGTGTTAGGTATGTAAGAAATCCTTTCACTTGCTGCGAAACATATTGTTCGGGATAGAGCAAAACAATAATTGCAATTCTGTTAAAAAGTATGATCTAGATATTTGATGTAGGTCAATGGTTCTAAGTCACAGCATGCTTCTCGTTTGTAGCAACCCTTTGCATAACTAACGATAATTCGTATCAGACGGATATAAGAAAGGGCGAAATTGTGGACGGGTTAACCGGCGCATGGACGGTCAGTTTGAGACTTAAAATCTACATTACAGTGAAAGATTAATAAGTGTTGTGATAAAAACATTGAACAAACATTGTGAACATTTAAAGCTTTCTAACCCGATAGGCGCACTCTGTACTAATTCAACTATGTGTTCTATATAAGATACCACAGTGACGTCATCATGCCAATCAGTCAACATGACGCTGACCACATAAGCAGGTAGTTGTTTTTTGGAAAATGTGAACGAAGTTGCTTCGTTTGTGTATTTACCACACCAAAGATGTGTTGAAGCCCTGTTGTTTGTGATCCATTTGTATTTTCTCTTAGTGAATTATTAAGTTGTTAATGTTTACCAATTTACACCACACACGCGTCCTACGCTAGCTTCACAATTTGATAATGGTCTATACCTAAAAGATTGTGCTAATCCAATGCAGCTGTATTTTCAGAAAGTAATTTACAGCCACTAGGAGAGATATTTCCTGCTTGTGTGCAGTGTACGACGGATATATGACAATATTATACAGAACTGTTACATACAGATGTTTAATCATATAGGAGCAATTTTATAAAGTTTTGTTTTATTCGTGTTTATGTTGGTGTTGCTGCGACTAAATATCTCCCGGTACGGATATTGAAAGCGATTATATCTATGAAAACAGGGTTCTATTTCTCGATCTAAGGACTTTATCATAGACTTAATTTCAGGCAATGACAAAGCTGATTGTACCACATTGCTTTGCTTTACCAGTGTAGTTCTCTTTTTATGGCCATTTTCAGTAGATTTCAGGTTATATACGGCATATCCAAGTTCTAACTCTTCTACACTTGTTAATGTTTTCTCCACATTTAAACGATTTTAATGTATCTTTTTAAGGAGTAAGAAAGCGACTTATCCGCAATAACGTGTATGTGATCAATGTTTCTTCTTTGTTTTAGGCAGTGCCATGGAACCCCTGTTGTTAGTATGGGAATACTATTATTTTATTGTTGTTTTTTCCAACAAAGTCAGTCAAGATGTAGAATTGTCAGTTTCGAGTGGAGTTACTTTACTTTGTCTTAGTATTAGTGTCATTAAATCCCAAATCAAGGACTATAGCATACAATTATAATATCAATGGACTAATCAATAATCAATTAATTAACAGTAAATTCTACCTTAACGGTGTAATTATCAGTAATGTCGCTAAGTCAGGGTAATCAAAATTATGTCCCGAAAAAACGGTGTAATAAAAAGTAAATGGCTAACAAAACTAGCAGTAATAAAATGTAAATCCAGCCAACACGATTTAATTAAAAGTAAACACCGCCTAAACGGTGTAATTAAAAATAAAACGCGCAACTACGGTATAACTAAAATGTAAAACGTTCAACTACGGTGTAATTTAAAGTGAACCACGACATTTCATTATTTTGCCAGTATGAAAAATCATACACTTTATGTTTTATGAGATGTCGTACTCCTTTTTAGCGAATCACATACTGCTTTCTCGATCGAACGTTGCAAAATGCATGTGGAATATACATTGTCCTTATTGATTATTAACTGTTTGAAGAGAGAACTAAAAAGACTTGATTATATTCTATTATATAACAATATCATTATATAATGGCACTTATAATGTACACACTAGCCAATCTTGAGGAGGAACACGTAGCGGTACCATCCTACTTAAAATTTGCACGTATAGTACAAGAATTGTGTGTATCCCCTGTACAATAGATAAATGTGTTTTGTGGCCCATTAGATACGTATTATATCGAATACCCGAAAACACGGTACCCTCACGTTTTATAATACCTGAAATTACTCTGAAAATATTCGACTCGCACTCCTAATCCCTGATATGCAATGACAAAGCCACCGCTTGTATGTAGAAGAGTTGAATGAATGAATAGGGCACTAAGAAATGCGTTCAGTTAGTGTATATCAAAACTATTGTAATTGATATTTTCAGTTCTATAATATGCTTAAGTGTTTCTGTCAAGAATAATGTTCATGTACAATGTACATACATATTGTGAAACTGTAAATATCGCTTATACTTGTACTGATAAAGGGCTCTGAAATTTAACCGGCGTTTCTTTATCTTCATACAGAATCTTTCTCGACTTTGAGTCCAATTCGTATCGGAGTGTCACTTTCAATGATTGTTATATAACTCCTGTCCTAGATATTTTGACAAACTGAGACCGGTAATGGTGTTGGTATATTACACCTGTCCATGACATCTTGACACGCTGTAACCGGTAATGATGTTGGTATATTACCACTGTCCAAGACATCTTGACACACTGTGACCGGTAATGATGTTGGAATATTACTCCTGTCCCAGACATCTTCACACACTGTGACCGGAAGTGATGTTGGAATATTACCCATGTCCCAGACATCTTGACACACTGTGACCGGTAGTGATGTTGGAATATAACCCCTGTCCAAGACATCTCGACACACTGTGACCGGTAGTGATGTTGGAATATAACCACTGTCCAAGACATCTTGACACACTTTGACCGGAAGTGATGTTGGAATATAACCCTTGTCCCAGACATCTTGACACACTGTGACCGGTAGTGATGTTGGAATATAACCCTTGTCCCAGACATCTTGACACACTGTGACCGGTAATGGTGTTGGTATATTACCCCTGTCCCAAACATCTTGACACACTGTGACCGGTAGTGATGTTGGAATATAACCCTTGTCCCAGACATCTTGACACACTGTGACCGGTAATGATGTTGGTATATTACCCCTGTCCCAAACATCTTGACACACTGTGACCGGTAGTGATGTTGGAATATAACCCTTGTCCCAAACATCTTGACACACTGTGACCGGTAGTGATGTTGATATATTACCCCTGTCCCAGACATCTTGACACACTGTGACCGGTAGTGATGTTGGAATATAACCATTGTCCCAGACATCTTGACACACTGTGACCGGTAGTGATGTTGGTATATTACCCCTGTCCCAAACATCTTGACACACTGTGACCGGTAGTGATGTTGGAATATTACCACTGTCCCAGACATCTTGACACACTGTGACCGGTAATGGTGTTGGTATATTACCACTGTCCCAGATATTTTGACACACTATGACCGGTAATGGTGTTGGAATATTACCACTGTCCAAGACATCAATACACACTATGACCGGTAATGGTGTTGGTATATTACCACTGCCCCAGACATCTTGAAACACTGTGACCGTAATGGTGTTGGAATATTACACCTGTCCCAGACATCTTCACACATTGTGACCGGTAGTGATGTTGGAATATTACCACTGTCCCAGACATCTTGACACACTGTGACTGGCATTGGTGTTGGAATGTTACCACTGTCCCAGACATCTATACACACTGTGACCGATAATGGTGTTGGTATATTGCCACTGTCCCAGACATCTATACACACTGTGACCGATAATGGTGTTGGTATATTACCACTGTCCCAGACATCTTGACACACTGTGACCGATAATGGTGTTGGAATATAACCACTGTCCCAGACATCTTGACACACTGTGACCGGTAATGGTGTTGGAATATTACCACTGTCCCAGACATCTTGACACACTGTGACCGGTAATGGTGTTGGAATATAACCACTGTCTCAGACATCTTGACACACTGTGACCGGTTATGATGTTGGAATATAACCACAGTCCAAGACATCTTGACACACTCTGACCGGTAATGGTGTTGGAATATTACCACTGTCCCAGACATCTTGACACACTCTGACCGGTAATGGTGTTGGTATATTACCGCTGTCCCAGACATCTTGACACACTGTGACCGGTAATGATGTTGGTAAATTACCACTGTCCCAGACATCTTGACACACTGTGACCGGTAATGATGTTGGAATATTATCACTGTCCCAGACATCTTGACACACTGTGACCGGTAATGTTGTTGGAATATTACCACTGTCCCAAACATCTTGACACACTGTGACCGGTAGTGATGTTGGAATATTACCACTGTCCCAGACATCTTGACACACTGTGACCGGTAATGGTGTTGGAATATAACCACTGTCCCAGACATCTTGACACACTGTGACCGGTAATGGTGTTGGAATATTACCACTGTCCCAGACATCTTGACACACTGTGACCGGTAATGGTGTTGGAATATAACCACTGTCTCAGACATCTTGACACACTGTGACCGGTAGTGATGTTGGAATATAACCACTGTCCTAGACATCTTGACACACTGTGACCGGTAATGGTGTTGGAATATTACCACTGCCCCAGACATATTGACACACTCTGACCGGTAATGGTGTTGGTATATTACCGCTGTCCCAGACATCTTGACACACTGTGACCGGTAATGGTGTTGGAATATAACCACTGTCCCAGACATCTTGACACACTGTGACCGGTAATAATGTTGGTAAATTACCACTGTCCCAGACATCTTGACACACTGTGACCGGTAATGATGTTGGAATATTATCACTGTCCCAGACATCTTGACACACTGTGACCGGTAATGGTGTTGGAATATTACCCCTGTCCCAAACATCTTGACACACTATGACCGGTAGTGATGTTGGAATATTACCACTGTCCCAGACATCTATGCACACTGGGACCGATAATGATGTTGGTATATTACCACTGTCCCAGACATCTTGACACACTATGATCGGTAATGTTGTTGGAATATTACCACTGTCCCAGACACCTTGACACACTGTGACCGGTAATGGTGTTGGGATATAACCACTGTCTCAGACATCTTGACACACTGTGACCGGTAATGATGTTGCAATATTAGCACTGTCCCAGACATATACACACACTGTGACTGATAATGATGTTGGTAAATTACCACTGTCCCAGACATCTTGACACACTGTGACCGGTAATGGTGTTGGAATATTATCACTGTTCCAGACATCTTGACACACTGTGACCGGTAATGATGTTGGAATACTACCACTGTCCAAGACATCTTGACACACTGTGACCGGTAGTGATATTGGTAAATTACCACTGTCCCAGACATCTTCACACACTATGACCGGTAGTGATATTGGTATATTACCAATGTCCCAGACATCTTGACACACTGTGACCGGTAATGGTGTTGGAATATTACCACTGTTCCAGACATCTTGACACACTATGACCGGCAGTGATATTGGTATATTACCAATGTCTCAGACATCTTGACACACTGTGACCGGTAGTGATGTTGGAATATTACCACTGTTCCAGACATCTTGACACACTGTGACCGGTAGTGATGTTGGAGTATCACCACTGTCCCAGACAACATTTTATTCGTTGCTATAGCAACCCATTGACGTCACCGGCTTTCGTAGTTTGAAGATGGATCCTGAATTAAATAAATACAAGTCTATGGTTCTATATAATTGCCGAGCTTCTTCTCAGTATATCATAAAATGTAATTGAGGTTAGTTCTATTGTAAGATCATTTTAATAATATCTGGTTTCTAACAATTTAGTGCTTTGATAAAAAATTAGAATCACTCTCGTTTGAATATGTCGTTCTGAAGACTGTTTATGCGTCTAAACTGAACATGAAATTATTTACTATAATAGTATGACAAGACAATTGATTGTTTTTTATTTATATTTGGAGCATTTATTCTTCGGGCAGAAGCACAACATTGTTTATGACTGAAAGATCGTCTAGTTGGTATTCATTCTTTCTGTTTGTCTGATATATTTATAGTGTCATACTGAATGTTATTACGCATTCACTGAACATATTTATATATATATATATATATAAATGAATCAAATTTCATGCATTTGATAGTCCGGGCTGTTTTCATGTTTATATATAATGCGTTCACTGGCGCATTTTCATTATTAAAACCGTTTCAATTGAAGTAAAATTGAAGCTCATCATTTTTATATTTTTGAAACAAAATAAATTTCATACTTATGTATGAGTTTGTATGTGTTGAATGATTGCTATAAAATCTGATAACTATATAGCATGTCCGAACAGAGGTAAATGGTGGAAGTGCTATTATGTAAACAACGTTTATATTATGCGTATTTGTCAGAATATAAAGAAATAGTCAAAAAGAAGATGATTCTTTGGAAATATGGAAATATAAAAAACAAATGACGTTGGGGTTTATATATGATTTTGTAAATATATATACACCATAGATGATAATACATATTGTATAATAAGCAGCAGTTGTTGACGATTCAACATTTCGTATTAAATATTATTCTATTGCAATTAATAACTTAATATTTGATTTCGTGAATGGAATATTATGAATATTTTATTGAATGAATTGTTGAATAAACAGAGATAACATGCAAATAAGTACGTTTGTTCTCATGTAGAATCGAAAAGAGGAGCCAAAGGGTCGTGCCAGTAATATTTCAATATAAAACAGGTAAGTACCCCCCCCCCCCGCCCCGACCCCTTTCCATCCCCCAGTATGAAGATGCTTGCGAACGAGACATAAGAGCTATGTGATTTAGTTGGGAATGTTTTTGTTTGAAAGTGATTAAATCGTCAATTCTACTGATTAGAATATTTAGATATGTTCATCAGTTTTGCCAAGTTGGATACCATGGGTGAAGATGAGAAAATTTAAAGGTCCGTAGGAATACACTGAAAAACATGGAAGGTATACTTACCAAAACACGGAGGAGGAGTCTCATTAAACTATATGTATTTGAAATTGCTGGTCACTCCTGTGTGTTTTGCTTCATATTTGAATCAACAAATAGCTACAAACGAAAATACTTAAAGAACCAAGGTTAATGTTTAAGTGATCAAGAAGGGCTTTTCCTATATATAAAGGGAGATAATTTTAATCACAACAATGGCATTTTCGATTTTGGGGATATTTTCAGATGCACATTCACAATGTATGATATATATATATTTATATATATACTGCGATACTTATTTGTGAACAACCAGTATAAACCAGATTATGACGAGCGCGCCTAGCTAAAATGCAAACCATAGTCACAATATCAAGGCATCTATAAATTCAATAGATATGGTGTCAACCATGACTTTTACATTAACGTTTTATATGCAACACATCTTTCCACGCCAACATGTACCGTTATCAAATATGTATATTGGAGTAGGTGAACGTATTTTATATGTTATATTTAAAACTAACAAAGCCATAATCGGCTTTTATTGTTTCCATCTCTCTCAATATCTAAACTGCGCTACTTATTTCCACACTCAAATCTTGCTAATAACATCTGGTAAGTATATTTTGTGATTTTCCCGATGAATTACGATCAGCTTTAAAATTACGAGTATTAATCTGTTTATATGAGACATTTTTTCTGGCTGATTTACCTAAATGAAGATTGGAAATGTCGTCTGGGAAAAAGAATGATTATAAATATCCATTACTTGTCAGGCCAGTATTGGACAGCCGTTTATCGTGCGCGGAAACTAATTGGCTAGTAAATATACGTTTGCTGAAAATATTGTCAATTACGTCTGCAAATCTTACAAATAAATATTCAGATATGACCATTAAGATTTCCCCCACATTTTCAAGGACGGTTTAGTAACTGTGTTTCAAACTTTTTTTGAAATATGAAGTTTTTCGATAAATACTCCTAGGAGTATATGTGGTTTGTGTTTGTATTGAGAATTTATGTTTATTGATATCCCAAAAGTTGTCTTTACATAGATATAATTTACGTGTACTTTGGTGTTTTCTGGTAATGAGGTCAGTATCAAAATATATGAACCCGGGGTCGTGTTCACAAGCCATTCTTTAGAAAAATTTAGACTTGAAATCAAGAATTTTGAAAAAAGCATACTTAGAGACCATTTCTGAGACCAAAATGTGCAAACATACAGCGTCACCGAATATAGAGCAAAATAAACTCTCACAATTACTCCATCTGTCATGATAAATGAGATATCTGAAGTTAAATTCTAAATCTTCAACTCGAGTTTTAGAATATACTCAAGCATAATTGGTGAATACGACTCCTCATGATGTGTGTGATGGTCATCGAGGCCTATTTCCTATAG
This sequence comes from Panopea generosa, assembly GCA_029582155.1. Classification (NCBI taxonomy): domain Eukaryota; kingdom Metazoa; phylum Mollusca; class Bivalvia; order Adapedonta; family Hiatellidae; genus Panopea; species Panopea generosa. The sequence goes on from CM055909.1 coordinate 21,610,962, forward strand.
ATAAGGTCAATAGATTTATAACCGACACTATAAGACAGTAACTATTTTATCCCTATGACTTTCACATTCCTGTTACATAACTAAATTAATGCAAAGTCCGTTTAATTTTACTTTCTAAATTTAGATAGCGTTAACATAAACAACTTACTGTATACAACGTCATACGTAATTAGTTTAAACATATATTGTTGCCGTATAAACACATATTACCTTATATAGTGTTAGTACAAATCATATACGATTGTAGGAAAAGGGTCAGGACACAAAAGCTCCCAATATCAAATAAAGCCATTTCAGTTTGAAGATGGCTTAGGTATATTGAAAATGCATTCATGGCAGGTAAATATGAGCAGCATATCTGTTCTGTACTGACTGTTCATTTGGCGATTCTTGACAAACGTGTATTTGTTTTGTACAATGATAACACTTTTCTATGGAGAATGTCACTTTCTATGGGTGGATTTCTTGCTGCAGATGAGTAGAGCAATAGCTGTCATAGCATATCATGCAACAAGGCATTACTGGTAAAAAAATGTGATTCACTGGCTTTCTTAGAGCGTTTGAGTTTTAAAAACATTGGCCGGGTGTCACTGCACTGTCTTTTACAAGAGCAAGCGGATCAACACCCCAAAGTTATTATGCATTTTTACGAGAGATACAACAAACCCCAACCCCACCCCCACTACGGGACAAAACACTTTAAAAACCTTTCTATATGGATTTTTTTACTGTGAAAATCCGAGACTTCTTTTTATATAAACCGAGAGTTATATTCAACTATGTAGTGAGATTTTACCCTACCCACAAACTGTTTAACAGCACAAATGGTCTGAAATCATCGCGAACATCTGACTCGTTTGCATTTGTTGTCAAATTTATGGAATATTGAATAATACTTAACAAGACAAATCTGTCTGTGCACTTGTTGGATCCAGTGCATGATGTATATGTTTAAGCGGCTTATAACGTGTTCTCAGTCAATAATATAAATATTTCTCAAATAAATATTGCCTTCAAATGCAAATGTGAAGAACGTCTACTGACGGTACACGGTATATCAGATATTTTGTCACGATGTCACAAAACGCGATATGATTGAATGTTTTTATAGTGTTAGAATTAGACTATTCACGTTAGGCAGATGATTCAGAACTCTGTCTATATAATATTCATAGTATGTCTAATTCTGGGTTATAGTCTGTTAATTGTTGTTACAGTTTATACAACATAAACATAAGTTAAAGCGTAACAGTAGTGGAGTGGATAAAGTGCCGGTCGCTCATGCCAGAGTAAGAGTCTTCTATCCCAGGTTCAGTCTGACAGTCAAACGCTCAGTACTGGTTCTACACAGGAAATGGACTCCAGGTCCGCTCATGCCAGAGTTCGAGTCTTCTATCCAAGGTCCGGTCTGACAGTCCACACTCAGTACTTGTCTTACACAGGAGATGGACTCCAGGTTCGGTCTAACAGTCCACGTTCAGTACTTCTTACACAGGAGATGGACTCCAGGTTCGGTCTAACAGTCCACGTTCAGTACTTCTTACACAGGAGATGGACTCCAGGTTCGGTCTAACAGTCCACGTTCAGTACTTCTTACACAGGAGATGGACCGCATGTTCGGTCTGACAGTCTACGCTCACTACTGATCCTACAAAGGAAATTGACTCCTGGTTCGGTCTGACAGTCAACGCTCAGTACTGGTCTTACACAGTCCACGCTCAGTACTAGTTCTACACAGGAAATGGACTCCAGGTTCGGTCTGACAGTCCATGCTCAGTACTGGTCCTTCACAGGAAATGGACTCCAGGTTCGATCTGACAGTCCGCTCAGTGCTGGTTCTACACAGGAAATGGACTCTAGGTTCGGTCTGACAGTCTACGCTCACTACTGATCCTACACAGGAAATTGACTCCTGGTTCGGTCTGACAGTCAACGCTCAGTACTGGTCTTACACAGTCCACGCTCAGTACTAGTTCTACACAGGAAATGGACTCCAGGTTCGGTCTGACAGTCCATGCTCAGTACTGGTCCTTCACAGGAAATGGACTCCAGGTTCGGTCTGACAGTCCGCTCAGTGCTGGTTCTACACAGGAAATGGACTCTAGGTTCGGTCTGACAGTCCACGCTCAGTACTGGTCTTACACAGGAAATGGACTCCAGGTTCGGTCTGACAGTCCACGCTCAGCACTGGTCCTTAACAGGAAATGGACTCCAGGTTCGGTATTACAGACCATGCTCAGTACTGGTCTTACGCAGTCCACGCTCAGTACTGTCCTGCACAGGAAATGGACTCCAGGGCGATTAACATAAACTCTGAATATATCAATCGAGCTAAAATAAACTAAAATAACCTAATCAAAATAACACTATTTTGATGATGTTACATTGTGGAAGACCCGTGCTATAGATGTATAAAAGATTAAAGCTAATTTAAGTTTGGATTTTGTTCGGTATTGAAATTTCGCAATGGGACCACTTAACGACTTTGACACCATTCGGCATTGTTTTTAATTGATTTTTCATTGTTTCACAATTACTGAATGATAATAAGACGTTAACCAAACTGTATACAATATATGCCTGTATTAGATTATAAATGTCATGTTATCTTGTGGGGCTACGATGGTAAAAGCATGAACCTCACCAACTAATTCTGTATAGAACGCCATTGTAATGTTAGTTTATTTAATGTATTTTCTTTAAACATTTTTTTTTTGTTCTTTTTTTAACGTCACTAGGGTTTGATAACCGGGTTTACGACATTAAGTGTTAAGTAGAAATTAAGTTTCGTTGTGTTGCTTTTTCATGATTTGTTTTTTAAAAAATAAAGAGTCTAAAACTAATGTACCTTTCGTTAGTTTGTCTGTTCATCCATCCACACAGACAAATGGATATTTTGTAAAGTTGTAAACAGTAATGTGACTCAAATGTATGTTGTATGGCTAAATGAGTGGCTAAGACTTGTTGGCTGCGTAAGAGCCAATTACATACCTATTTATAAGAATGCCCGTCCAGTTACAAGTTGAATGTTCATGAACTTTTTACACTAAATATCTAGTTTAAAAAAGCATTTTGAAACAACACATTTTGTCTCCATTTTTAAGGTAAACGTGACACATAACAAACTTTTGTTTCTGTTAATAACGCGTATCTTTCATTATAATTATTAAACACAATACCGTATGCTGTATTGCATCTCTGTTTGATGGGGTTTTTTTTTGTCCCATTTTTGCAAAATGGTACCAATTGAAAAGGAAATAAAAAGGCACTTACCAACTTTTTGCATAATAGGAAAATGACAAATTTATGTCCCAGTGTGTACGTTATCTATAAGGAGATAAAATATGCAGCCAGTCCAGGACTCGATCTCGAGACCTTTCCCTTACAGGGCAAACACTTTACTAACTGAGCTAACCCGACCACTTACTCACATCTACTCTCCATGTAAGGGGACTTTTGTAAAAATACGTACAAGATAGTTTTATATGTTGGTTGTCAATGACAAATTCAAAGAAAATTTTCCAAATAGATGTATATGATATGATATTGATGTATATGATATGATATTGATGTATATGATATGATGTATATGCTATGATATTGATGTATATGATATGATATTGATGTATATGATATTGATGTATATGATAGGATATTGATGTTTATAAATATCATATTGACGTATATGATATGGTATTGATGTATATACATAATTTATTGATGTGTATGCATATGATATTGATGTATATACATATGATATTGATGTGTATATACATATGATATTGATATATATGATATAATATTTATGTACATGTATATGATATCGATGTATGTAAATATGATATTGATGTATATGATATGATATTGATGTATATGCATAGCTATTGACGTGTATACATATGATATTGATGTATATGTATATGATGTTGATGTATACACATATGATATTGATATATATATATGATAAAATATTGATGTATATATATATATATATGATATTGATGTATATGCATTTAATATTGATGTATATTATATGATATTGATGTATATGCATATGATATTGATGTATATACGTATGCTATTGATGTGTATGCATATGATGTTGATGTATATGCATTTGATATTGATGACATAAGCGGATGCGGATTCGATCCCCAGCTCATCCCAACGGTATCTTAAATCACGCTGTACCTGTTTTACCCAGGAGGTCGACTCGAGAGAAGTTAATTTGTGCTTGCTTAATGCAGCCCCCCCCCCACCCCCCCATCCCCCCCCACCCCCCCATCCCCCCCCCCCCCCATATAATTCCATCTATTTTATGTTGTATTTGAACCAAGTACCATTTTTATGCGTTATTAAAAGCTTATACCTTTTATGTGTTTTTTAGATAAAATACCATTTTTTCATTTTTTTGCAGTATTCAAATCAAAAACCTTTTATATGGTATTCAAACCAAATTCCTTTTTTTTCTTATTTGTAGTAATTAAACCAAATAGCTCTTTTTGTGGTATTTAAACCAAATACCATTTTTGTAGTACTCAAACCACACATCTTTTTGATGTGGTATTTAAACAAAATATCATTTAAGTGGTATTTAAACCAAACACTCCTTTTACGTGATATTTAAACCAAACACCATTTGTGTGATATTAAAACCAAATACCATTTTTACGTTGCATTTTAACCAAATACCAATTGCTTATAGTACGTTAACCAAATACCATTTTCTAAGGTATTGTAACCTTTTTTATTATGTGGTAGCAAACCATATGCCGTTTGCATTTTTATCAAATACATTTATCTTTTTTATATGGTATTCAGCAAAATACCTTTTTCTTTTTTATGTGATATTCAACAAATACCTTTTTTAAACTGTATTCAACCAAATACATTTTCCTTTTTTATGTGGTAATTAAACTAAGTACCTTTTTTATGCGGTATTCAAAACCAAATACCTTTCTTTCTGTGATATGCAAACCAAATACCTTTCTTTATATGAAATTTGAATCCGAATACCTATCTTAATGTGGTATTTAAAACCAAATTCTTTTCTTTTTTGGTATTCAAAACCAAACACCTTCTTTACTTAGTACCCATAACCAAATACTTTTCTTTATTTGGTATTGAAAACCAAATATCTTTCTTAATTTTGTATTCAAAACCAATAACATTTCTTTATATGGTATTCAAAACCAAATACCTTTCTTTAAGTGGTATTAAAAATCAAATACATTTCTTTATGTGATGTACAACATCAAATAACTTTATATGTTTTTTTTAATCTCAATACATTTACTTTGTGGTAGCTAACCAAATACATTTCAAACTTATACCTTGGTTTCTAACGAAATACTTTTATATGGTAACGAACACCAAATACTTTTTTAATGTTCTTAAATGAAATTCAAACAAATTCTTATTAACCAACTAAATACCTTTTATTTGTTTTTGTTTTTAAATGATCATCACTTTTACAGACCATTTGACCGTGTATATACATATCTCACACACATAATTAATCCTTGCTGAGATGTAAATGAAACCACAGTACATTCCAAATAGCCATTCACAAAATGGAGACTCCACCAGGGCTGCAATGTTGTCATACACACACACCAATTAGCCCGTATCACACGATACAGTTAGGGAACCAGGCAGTAATTGCGACGACACAACTCCACCAAGGCTGCTGTGTTATCTAATACACACACCAATTAGCCCGTATCACACGGTACAGTTAGGGAACCAGGCAGTAACTGCGTCGACAAAACTCAACCAGGGCTGCGATGTTATCTAATACACACACTAATTAGCCCGTATCACACGATACAGTTAGGGAACCTGGCAGCAATTGCGTCGACACAACTCCACAAGGGCTGCGATGTTGTCTTACACACATACCAATTAGCCCGTATCACACGATACAGTTGGGGAACCAGGCAGTAATTGCGACGACACAACTCCACCAGGGCTGCGATGTTATCTAATACACACACTAATTAGCCCGTATCACACGATACAGTTACGGAACCAGGCAGCAATTGCGACGACACAACTCCACCAGGGCTGCGATGTTGTCTTACACACACACCAATTAGCCCGTATAACATGATACTGTTAGGGAACCAGGCAGTAATTGCGACGACACAACTCCACCAAGGCTGCGATGTTATCTAATACACACACCAATTAGCCCGTATCACACGATACAGTTAGGGAACCAGGCAGTAACTGCGTCGACAAAACTCAACCAGGGCTGCGATGTTATCTAATACACACACCAATTAGCCCGTATCACACCATACATTTAGGGAACCAGGCAGTAACTGCGTCGACAAAACTCAACCAGGGCTGCAATATTATCTGATACACACACCAATTAGCCCGTATCACACGGTACATTTAGGGAACCAGGCAGTAACTGCGTCGGCTGTTTAACGATAATGAGAACAAACTAAAGGCATGAAATATATGATCACTGAGCTTTCATAGTACACGAGCCAAAATACTGAATGCGGTATATCACCATATTCATATCAACAACTCTTTTTTACTTTCAATATTTTGTATTATTCCTACTTTAAATGAATCAATGGAGAGGAGTGGCACATGTCTTATTCACCTGACCACGGACAATTTCGGAAATATTTTTGCCACTTTGGACATTCGAACCCACGGCCACTGCGGCGTCAGCGCTTAGCACATTAATGACGACGTCTCTATCGACTGTGCCACCGCAACAACGCCAAAAAACATTGCGCAAATAGCGCATAAATTGGCGTCGCAATTAATGTACACAGGACACAGGCGGGTATTATAACATTTACATTCAATATTCTGTATTATTCCTACTTTAAATGACTTAATGGAGAGGAGTGACACATGTATTATTCACCTGACCAGGGACAATTTCGGAAATATTTTTGCCACTTTGGAGATTCGAACCCACGGCCCCTGGGTCATTGAGTCATTTAAAGTTTTTTGGCGTTGTTGCGGTGGCGCAGTCAGTAGAGACGTCGTCATTAATGTGCTAGGCGCTGACGCTGCAGGGGCCGTGGGTTCGAAACTATTTCTTATGTGTGGTATTTTACAATATATCAACCAATATTAACGCAACATTTCACCATATGTCAACATACATAGTTGAATTAAAAATATGCCCTGTACGGGCACACGATTCGTCACACACAATGTAAAATACACCCCGGTTGTGGTGTACACGAAACCGCAGTTCACTCCAAATAACCAATCTGATAATAACCAATCTGATATTTTTTATCATAAAACGCAGACTGCAGTAACGTTCACTAATCATATGCTATTTAATTTACACCGATGAACATCAGACGAGAAATTAAGCGGAGCAGGCAGTATATATAGCCCAAGTAACACCTTGAAAGCATCTTCAATGACCCTGATAAAATCTGCTCAGAGAAAGTCAGATTATGCATTCGAACAGTGTTACCTAAATTCGACTTTGATAAACAGTGCACACAGCCACAGTACGTGCCACGGCGCGATAATTCATGTCTTGGGGAAACCCTGACTGAGAGCAATTGAAGCTGTATGCTTGTTATACTACAGAACAAGTATACAAGAAGAACCAATGTAAAGTAAGCCTGAACTGATGTTAACTGGCTAGAAGTAACGGCTAATTACCCTATATATGACTGATTTACATTATATAGTTCCAGGTCTATTTAATAAATCATATTTCCCTAAACAGGCCAGGATATGTCATCAAAAACTATTATAACAAATCTTATTATGTTTTGTTAGCTAATTCATATTCGCCAATGAATTACCAATATCAGCATATATAAAAACAAAACAAAACAAAAACTTATCATAATAATAATATATCTTCACTCTTTTAAAAATTGACTGCTCCCTATATTACGTCATTCCAGTAACTACTACCGAAATCCGCAGCAAAACGAGTCGCCCGGTCGACTAATCAACATGGACTTACATAACACCACACTACATAGGTTGTGTGAGCATATACCATATGTATGTGCTTATATAATGTACAGCATTCACCACATAAGTTGGTGTATCATACAGTCCCGAATACTATGAAGTGTTTAGATGGCCCAGATCGCACGAAATGTCCACCCCGTCTGACGAGAATACACAATTTATGCCCAGAGATTTGATAAACCGCAATACCGCGTAATATTCTGCTGTTAATGTATGTAAGCTGGAAGTATATGTTACAGTGTAACTACAATCATATAATCTGTATATGGCAGGTGCGCTTATGGGTATCAGTTGGTTATACCGTCACAATTATATGTATGACATATAGACTCTATCAGACATTACAAGATCATAAAATATGTCACAGAGATCGTTTGGCACCAAATCATCATAGTATCTCATCTCATACTTCAAAAACACAAATGGCTACAGTTACACCAAGTTTACGCAGTTAAACTCACTAATGAGTTTACCGAAGCCTTGTTCAAATACATGTAACCTGTACCTTTCGTGTTATGCACAATATGCGTTGTGTACTGAAAACCAAACAGCAAAAACAACGTTTTCACACCCAATACAACATGCAATACAATGTACAAAAAGAACAATACTTCCCGTTAATATCCAATTAACGTATTCAGCAAAGTATTTAAACCAAAACTGTGTTGAATCCGTGCATTTGATGAAAAATGCGACTGCTAAAATATGTTTATGTTTCTGTGTTGGAAATGGAAGGTAATGGGTAACATGATATTTTCTTTGTGTGTGCTAAACGCAATGACAACTAAATACCGGCTTGGATGGCTGATAAACCACACAAACTCAATACACAAACGAAATACATAACTTTCCTTAAAGATATCAAATAAGCTTGTAGTTTAATACCAAACGAAAAGCGACACGTTTTATATCGAACATCAATATTCATCTGTACAGAACAATAAGTGGTTTATTATGCTAGCATCTTTCTCAATATCTTCTTATATCAAGCCTCGAATCTTGTTAACAACATCTGGTAAATATCATTTGTCAGTTTCTCCATGAATTACGATTAGATTTAATATTATAAGATTAGTTTATGTATTACTAAGACATTTCCCCAGCTCTAAGGTTTGATTTGTTGACGCGAAGATTGATAAATGTCGTCTGGGTGGAAGGTGTCTATAAACCTGCAATGCCGTTATTGAGCAGCTGTTAATCTTGAGGAAAAGTAATTGGCCGTAAAATCGACGTTTACTGAAACTATTGATAATGGCGTCCATAAATCTTATAAATAAATAAGACTTTTACCGGACGAGTACAACCCCAGCAAAATGTTCTAAGCAGTTCTACGCAGCGGATTTATTTAATATCTTTTTTTATATTGCTGATTAAACACTTTAGCAATTGACCTGATGCGAGAATGACTACCATTCCGCCCACTTGCAACGTGGCGTTATTTGTCCAAATAAATGCAATCTATTGCAATATAGGGTTTAACTTGGTTATATCTAGAAATAGCTGGAGTTTGTTCGACAGATATTTCAATTACATGTGATGATAATATTTACTTTAAGGTCTCGCTTACCAATTACCTCATCTTGATGACGGTGCAAGATTATTGCGCCCAAGAAATTAGAGCTATTCAAATCGGTTGGGCATTTTTTTTTGAAAATGCTTTTAATGGTCAAAATTTTTTGTACGCATGTTAACAAAGAAACATTTCCGTGAGTTATGTTCCAAGTCTGGATGGCATTGGGTACTGTTGGGTGACTATATTACAGTATAAATATGCGTAGTGATACGTTGCAACAAATGGAAGGGGTGTCATCAACTTATTAAAATTATGAAATATCAAACTTTCAACCCTATGTTTTCCTGCATATTTGGACTAACATTGGACAATCTGCGGAACCAACATCGGCAATGTTTTCAGTGTTCCAGAAGAAGTGCATGTCTCTATATGTAGAACAGTACAAAATTAATTGGTATGTGAGACGTTCACGACAAACATGAACATCTATAATTTGATATACTACTATGTTTTCGTGCTTTTAGAAAATGAAGTACGAATGCGCAAATTTTCAATTAAGCCAAACTTGCCAGAAATGTTCTGCGGAAAAGAAGCAAAATTGTGCGATCCTATAAAACACATGTTAACACACGATGAGAGTGTACAACTATTTACTGTCGAGACGATATTTTATAATTGAAAACAATATTTCAAATGAATTGATGCTATCAATAACAAACATAGATTTATGTTTGTTTTAAATATGTGTATCTAAACAAATCGGTAAATAAATATAATCGACACACTTATTAATACAATTAAGTCTTGAGAAAATCCGTTTCAGAATCAATATTCAGTTGACGATCAGGGTGTAGCTCTGAATTAAATTAAAGGTAAATATGAACTGTTCGTACAATAGGTTCGTAAGCTTCAACGTTAGTAAGCAAAACATGAGTGAGTTTAAATGCCAAAGCATAGTAAACTATGTCTTCTTGAAGGTAATATTATAATATGAATATCAGAAATAGACATAACGAGGCGCGACTTTGGATCAATATTACTATAAACGTATCCCTATAAGTGAAATGGATTTACATTTCTTCATCGAGATAATGGAAAATACATCCTTGAGCTTTGTTCAAGTTGAAAAGCTGTTTGGAAACTCTCAGTAGATTTTAGGCCAACATTAATGTCTATTAGCGGTGTTTGTTTCATAAAAACGCGAATATAGTTTTGCGAAAATATTGGTACAGGAGATATATTTATTTCGTGAATTGAACAAATGTTCATCAAATATGTTTTTCTGGTTCTTTAAAAACGAATCTGTCTCTTAAACAATAATGAATCCTGCAAAGTACTCATGTCAGTTAAAATATATATGACGTCAATAGATTTAGATTTCATAACAGAAACCTAGTTAACAATTAAAACTCAGCCATTGACCGTTGATTTGCTAGTAAACGTGTATAACACTAGAATTGCAACAACAGCACCTAATATAATTGTACTTAAGTTATTTATAAATGGATTAAATAGAATGAAAATTAATATTAGTTTATGAACTAACTTGATTCCTGGATTCGTCGAGCTCATTCGATGTTGTCTGAGAATAGAATACCAACTGGTATGGGTCGCGAGGGGTGTTACATGTTGCTCCTCGTGAACAGACATAATATTGTTTTTTTTTTACTTTTTGATGCGTTCATTGCTTCCATAAAATCGTTTACCTGATATTACTAAATAAAGACGAGTTGAAGGTCTTAGAGGAGAAAGTGATAATTTAGGATTATTTTGAAAACAAGTAGACATAGACAAAAAGATATTTAGAAATGTGTAACAGTTGCAGACTGAAGTTTTAACAGGAATAAGGATATTGAAGACGTCGAGTAAACTTTGGCTGAGGTAAGGTATATTAGTGTCGGAGTTTTCATTTTCTTTAGGGATAAACATTCGTGCAGTGCTGAGCCTTAACAAAATACATTAATACCAAGTTATCACATGTATATGAAAAACTCACATATATGTCGAGCATAAAGTAGTACAACATTGTAAAACAGCTAAATCATTTAATAATACAACAGTTAGATGAGATCCGCAAGACCGTTAAAATATGTATGTACCCGAACATATTGAAATGAAACTGACAACGTGGTACTCTCAATGACAGTGATGCAATACGAATGATGAGTGTTAAGTACAACTCCTGTATAGGGATGAATATTTGAAGTTATTTAAAGAAGTACAAAACGTGCTGATGTTTGTTGAAAATGTGAGGTTATGGTTAGATAATTTTGGAGATTACAAAATCATATAACACACATGTGTATTTGACGTACGTATAATAAATTAAACATAATAATACAGCGTTCTATTATAGGATTAAATTCATTTTTTTCTAGTTTTAATGCATGTGTAAAGAATGTCGAATCACGTACAAAATGACGAAATATTTTGAGGTAAAAAAATGAAACATCCGCCTTTTATCTCTCGATTTAGACAAATAAAATATCAATAATTCCAGGAAATACCCACACAGTGTAGACGCTAACTTCATTGTTTAGTTTTTGTATACACGATTGATTTTAAAAAGGTGTCAATATTTACGAAGGTCAAATAAATCCACGCTGGTGGATGGAGAATTCGAATTTGGAACGTTTTAAACGACTTTTACGTGCAAGGTTTGTGTATTAACATTGTCTCACGATCGTTTGCATCTGAACTTCAACTACATGTACATGTTTTTATTTCATTTTTCCTGTTGAATAAATTGGTCTGTGGAAATATTTGTCAACGGGTAGCATTCACATTCGGTAAACACTGTGTTTAATTGTATAAAATACATCTCAAATCTGAACATTCTGTGACCTAATTCATTAATTGTGGCGCCCGGTTAAATCACTGAACCAAAGAAATATATAAAACAATCAACCGAATAAAACAACTAGGACTAGAGCTAACATTTGTTTTGTTGTATTTTATTATTAAAATAAACGAGGAACTGTTGTGCACGTCATTTAAGTTCGTATATTGTTAAACCGACCATCAAAATGTCGATGCTTCTTTGTTTACGCGAGAAACGTTAAAGTAGTCCGGCTCCAGGGTTTTATCGAAAAACAAAAGTCTTTAAAAAAATTGACGTTTTCCAATGAAAATGGTTGCTCAAACTTACGAATCTCTGTATCAATTTAACTAGTTCAATTTCTCATAACAGTATAATGCCCTTTATTGTTAAGGAAATGATATCCTCACTGACATGAAATCCATCTTGCTGGAAGGCAAGACTATGATTAGAAACAATATGCTCTTGGTATATAAGACCAATATTTTCATAGATAAAACAGAGCACAGAATGTGAAAATAAATTCACAATCCGCCAACAAATAGATAACATTCGTTTCCACCCATCTTTTATATTTACAAGGTATATGTGTATTTTATTTTTCACAAAGCAACACGCAATGATGCAAGATTAGTTTTACATTCATCTTTCTCAATGTCAAAATTTATACTTATTAACAACAATTTCGTGTCATTTTAAGGGTGAATGATGACAAACATCTTTATAAAATGAATTTATATATTACTTAGGATTTTCCAAGCTCTAGTGTTTGACTGTCCACCGTGAATATTGATGTCGTCTGGAAGGAAGTTGTCTGCAAAGGGACATTGTAATCTTGTGGGGACACTAATTGACTAGAACTCGTTATTAACTGAAAATTTACGATAATAACTGCCGCAACACTTGTCAATATATATATGTACCAAACAAGATCATGACTGGTTTAGAATAGGTCTAGCATAATCTGTAGTTCCAAACAGATTTCTAAAGCCTCTTTTTTGTGACACTGTTGGTTAATTTTTTATATATATAGTGATATCTCGTTGTCTAAAGACTAAGTACCCTGGCATAATTCGATCGAGATATTTCCGGCTTCCGATACAGGGATACATAAGTGATATATCAGTACGCCATGATATGTCGTTGTGTCAAAGACTAAGTACTTTGGTATAATTCAAGCGTGATATTTCCTGGTCCCGATACACAGATACATGAGTGATATATCAGTTCGCCCTGATATCTGGTTGTCTTCAATCTAAGTACTTTCGTATAATTCAAGCGTGATATTTCCGGCTTCCGGTACATGGATTCATAAGTGATATATCAGTACGCCCTGATATCTCGTTGTCTTAAGACTAAGTACTTTAGTATAATTCAAACGTGATATTTCTGGCTTCCGATACACGGATACATGAGTGATATATAAGTATGCCATGATATCTCGTTGTCTTAAGACTAAGTACATTGGTATAATTCGAGCGTGATAGTTCCGGCTTCTGATACACAGATACATGAGTGATATATCAGTACGCCCTGATATCTCGTTGTCTTAAGACTAAGAACTTTAGTATAATTTAAGCGTGATATTTCTGGCTTCCGATACACGGATACATGGGTGATATATCAGTACGTCCTTATATATCTTTGTCTTAAGACTAAGTACTTTAGTATAATTCGAGCGTGATATATTTGGCTTCAGATACACATATACATGAGTGATATATCAGTACATCCTGATATATCGTTGTTTTAAGTCTAAGTACTTTAGTATAATTCAAGCGTAATATTTCCGGCTTCAGATACACAGATACATGAGTGATATATCAGTACATCGTGAAATCTCGTTGTTTTAAAACTAAGTACTTTTTTATAATTCAAGCATGATATTTCCGGCTTCCGATACACAGATACATGATTGATAGATCAGTATATCCTGATATCTCGATGTCTTAAGACTAAGAACTTTAGTATAATTCAAACGTGATATTTCTGGCTTCCGATACACGGATACATGAGTGATATATAAGTATGCCATGATATCTCGTTGTCTTAAGACTAAGTACATTGGTATAATTCGAGCGTGATAGTTCCGGCTTCTGATACACAGATACATGAGTGATATATCAGTACGCCCTGATATCTCGTTGTCTTAAGACTAAGAACTTTAGTATAATTTAAGCGTGATATTTCTGGCTTCCGATACACAGATACATGGGTGATATATCAGTACGCCCTTATATATCTTTGTCTTAAGACTAAGTACTTTAGTATAATTCGAGCGTGATATATTTGGCTTCAGATACACATATACATGAGTGATATATCAGTACATCCTGATATATCGTTGTTTTAAGTCTAAGTACTTTAGTATAACTCAAGCGTAATATTTCCGGCTTCAGATACACAGATACATGAGTGATATATCAGTACATCGTGAAATCTCGTTGTTTTAAAACTAAGTACTTTTTTATAATTCAAGCATGATATTTCCGGCTTCCGATACACAGATACATGATTGATAGATCAGTATATCCTGATATCTCGATGTCTTGAAACTAAGTACTTTGGTATAATTCGAACATGATATTTCCGGATCCTGATACACAGATACATGAGTGATATATCAGTACGCCCTGATATCTCGTTGTCTTAAGACTAAGAACTTTGGCATAATTCGAGCTTAATATTTCCGGCTTCCGATACATAGATATTTGAGTGATATATCAATAAGCACTGATACCTCGTTGACTTAAGTCTAAGTACTTTGGTATAATTCAAGCGTGATATTTTCGACTTCCGATACATGGATACATGAGTGATATATCAGTACGCCCTGATAACTCGTTGTCTTAAGTCTAAGTAATTTGGTATAATTCGAGGGTGATATTTTCGGCTTCAGATACACAGATACATGAATGATATATCAGTACACCCTGATATATCGCTCTCTTAAGTCTCAGTACTTTGGTATAATTCAAGCTTGATATTTCCGGCTTGAGATACACGGATACATGAGTGATATATCAGTACGCCCTGACATCTCGTAGTCTTAAGTCCAAGTAATTTGGTATAATTTGAGGGTTATATTTTCGACTTCCGATACACAGATACATGAGTGGTATATCAGTACGCCCTGATATCTCGTTGTCTTAAGTCTAAGTAATTTGGTATAATTCGAGCGTGATATTTTCGACTTCCGATACACAGATACATAAGTGATATATCAGTACGGCCTGATATCTCGTTGTCTTATGTCTAAGTAATTTGGTATAATTCGAAGGTGGCATTTTCGGCTTCAGATACACAGATACATGAGTGATATATCAGTACGCCCTGATATCTCGTTGTCTTAATTCAAAGTAATTTGGTATAATTTTAGGTGATATTTGCGGATTCAGATACACAGATACATGAGTGAAATATCAGTACGCCCTGATATCTCGTTGTCTTAAGTCTAAGTAATTTGGTATAATTTTAAGGTGATATTTTCGGCTTCAGATACACAGATACATGAGTGATATATCATGACGCCCTGATATCTCGTTGTCTTATGTCTACTTAATTTGGTATAATTTAAGGTTAATATTTTCGACTTCCGATACACAGATACATGAGTGATATATCAGTACGCCCTGATATCTCGTTGTCTTAAGTCTATGTAATATGGTATAATTTGAGCGTGATATTTCCGGCTTCAGATACACAGATATTTGAGTGATATATCATTACGCCCTGATATCTGGTTGTCTTAAGTCTAAGTAATTTGGTATAATTCGAAGGTGACATTTTCGGCTTCAGATACACAGATACATGAGTGATATATCAGTACTCCCTGATATCTCGTTGTCTTAAGTCTAAGTAATTTGGTATAATTTAAGGGTGATATTTTCGGCTTCAGATATACAGATACATGAGTGATATATCATTACGCCCTGATATCTCGTTGTCTTAAGTCTAAGTAATTTGGTATAATTCGAAGGTGATATTTTCGGCTTCAGATACACAGATACATGAGTGATATATCAGTACGCCCTGATAACTCGTTGTCTTAAGACTAAGTAATTTGGTATAATTCGAGCGTGATGTTTTCGGGTTCATATACACAAATACATGAGTGATGTATCAATACGCCTTGATATCTCGTTGTCTTATGTCTACGTAATTGTTATAATTTTAGGGTGATATTTTCGACTTCCGATACGCAGATACATAAGTGATATATCAGTACGGCCTGATATCTCGTTGTCTTAAGTCTAAGTACTTTGGTATAATCCAAGCTAGATATTTTCGGCTTGAGATACACGGATACATGAGTGATACATCAGTACGCCCTGATTTCTCGTTGTCTTAAGTCTAAATAATTTGGTATAATTTGAGGGTGATATTTTCGACTTCTGATACACAGATACATGAGTGATATATCAGTACGGACTTGTATCTCGTTGTCTTAAGTCTTAGTACTTTGGTATAATTCAAACTTGATATTTTCCGGCTTGAGATACACGGATACATGAGTGGTATATCGTAATTATTTTGGAAAATGCAACCAAACACACATGTTCCGACTATGTGTAAATTTCCATCAATGTTAGTGTCAAACACGGCCAATGTCAAAAAAGAAGTCTATACACGCAACACACGCAACAACACGCAACACACGCAACACAGGGATTAGAGGGGAATTACTTGGAAATGATAAAAAGTGACAATGATACAGGAGAAACCATATAATTCCATATAATTTTAAGTAAACAGATAATATTTACCGTATGATATGGATACATACTTTCGTGCTAAATATGCTGCGTTTAAATATCTCTTGAGTATATAGCATGGAATTAGTTTGAAATAAATAACTTTTATTAAATATTTAATGGTAATGATGGTATTTCAAAAAATGTTAAAATGTTTTGTAACGCTCGATTTACAAAGGTGTCTTTAATCTTTATTGGGTGCCTGTGAACTACAGTTTAGGAAATAAATATGAACTTATATGAATATCGACTTTATTTTCACAATCTCGAGGTGTGTTTTTTTTTAGTAAATGGGCACAAACCTACAACCTTAGATGTTAGAGGGAATTGATCCTGATGGAGCGCCTTAGACCAATCGGTCACCACTAATTCTGTGTGATAAATATTTTTCTGAAGTTGTAATCAATGTCAAGCGGCTAGTAGACGTATTGGCTAACTTTTCCCTCTACGCTGCAGTATATTTATCAAGTCAAATGAATTTCGGTATAATTAAATGTGCAGCTTTTCCGATTTGCGTCACAGTAAAGTTTTTAATGGTGGATATGGGCAGCTAAATCAGAATGGATACTCTCTGTGATCTCAAATGAGGGTATTTGGATTTACAAAATCGTTTTATAGTAATACTGTTTTAGATTTCAATCGTTATATCTTGGACACTGATATGAAGGAGAAAATCAAAGTTGACTGAATGAAAGTTTTTTGCGCTATCTACAATGTAAACTTTGATTTATTCGGTCATTATGTCAAATGATTCCTGGTTATAGAACAAATTCTTATATGACGTCTCATTACAAAAGTTGTGCCCCTTTTTACCACGGTAACATGAAATGTCATATGTAACTTGGTTTAAACTATTTTTAAAATTGTTCATAAGAGCTGTTATTTCTTGCTGCAGATAAGTATAGCAAAGGCTCATATGGCATATACTGCAATAAAACATCATTGGTGTTAAAAAGGGTTTTAACAGATGGATATTTTTTAAGCACAATAAGACTTCTTTTATAAAGTAAAGTAAAGGGTGTCCTTGCATAGTCTTTAAAAATGCAAGCCGATAAATCTACTAGTTATTGTTCATTTTTATGTGCGGATACATCACTGCTATGGTAAATAATATTTAAACGAAAATTCTATATGGAATTTCTTTTTACCTCGGAAATCATAAACCTTACTGTATATAGAACAAAGACAAAATTTATATGTGCATAAGTTGCATTGCTCAAATATGAAATGTTCTAGTTAAATATCGTTTTCTAAAAGATACCATCGTCAAAGAATTTATGGCAAAGCCAATCGTAGTTTAAGACGTGATGGTCCGGTATCTGATACACTAAACCAATTAGAACATTCATCAATTCAGCTAGGGTTTGCATGCTTACATCCAATTTATTTCCTGCCATTGCATAATTGATAAGATATAAATCTAGATTTGAAATAAAAAGGATGATATATACCAAACCTTTATCGTCCATACTTCGTCATTGTCGTGTTTGTCCTTTTTAATTGCCACAAACACAACGAAAAAATGCTATGAAGTGATTTTTTATGATCTTAATTAGCCAATTATTTTACTATAGTCTCACAGGTTATATATGACATTTGCCGTTTGATTGGTGAAGGAAAATCTCAGAATAAATCTGAGCAGAACCAACGTCCTTCAGCAAGTAACTGGCAAACTTTTTTTTACATTTCTCAAGTTTTTGGAGCAAGCGGGACTCAAACCTACGGCGACCTTAGCAGAGAGGTCAATGATCTTGAGTTGCCATAGATAATAAATCATACCATATTAAAGTTTACTAAAATGTGCTAAAATGTTACTAAAAATTTGATAGTCGGTGTATGTGTGAATGATTATAATGTCATATCTGAGTTAGTAAAATACTATTGCAAATAAAATGATATTATATCAAATGTGAAGTAGAAAAGACCATGAATACTGTAAATAAGTTAAGTTGTGTTTACGCAAGTAAAATGGTATCATGTTAAAGTAAAGTATAAAAAACATTAAGAATAAATAGAGTAATTACGGCGTTTTGATATTGTCTGAATCACAATTGTAATGCCATACTGGAAATATTATAGCAAATAAGATGAAATCTTATTAAGGATTAGTCAAACATATATATATTTTACTTTGCTAATGAAAATAGTAATAACAACTTATACGAACAACTCTCGAAGTCTTCCTAGTTAGAACTAGTACAAAGTATATGCGGAAAAGGTGTCGTGTTCAATGACAACACACATAGCCATGGCGGAGGATTGAACACGCGACCCTCTGGTTATGGTGACGATGCCCCACCACTGGAATGTGCGCTTCACTCCAACCATACTTTTGAGAAGAGTAGTGTAATTGAATATGCAACCATATATGGTATATGGCTGCTTTTGACAAATATCGCTGAATTGTCTCTGATATTGCATTTGAAAGCAATAGCAGTTCATATACAAATCAGCATGTAACTTAATTTCCAACAATTATTGTGCAAATAAGATATTGAACATCTTTCCAATATGCATTTTAATTGGGTTTAACGCCATTTTCAACTCGTTTCAGGTTATACCCAATTTAACTGGTGGAGGAAGACCTCATAATGAATCTGTGTAGAACCACTGTCTTTCTGTTAGTAATTGGCAGACGTTCTCATATTATGTTTTTGGAGCAAGCTAGATTCGAATCTACAACATTAGAAGTGAGAGGCTACGCCTTAGACCACTCGGTCACAAAGAGCCCATTCTGTATTGGTTTGTTTTGCCCAACCAATATCCTTATTCCCAACCGCAAATTTTCTCAACAAAGTTTGCTTGATGTATTGTGTTTTCATTTTCTCTATGAATTATGATCAGTATTAAGACTGCATATACTATAAAATTATATAGAAGTCTTGCTCCAAGGTTTGGTTCGCAAACATAAAGATTTGATATGTCGTCTGGGGAGAACAAAGTCTATTAACGACCATTATTTCTCATGTCGTTATTGACCCGAACTTAATCTTACGTGAAAGTAATTGACCAGAAAATAGACATTGGGTGAATACGTCTATAAGCCTTATAAATAAATATGTTCGAATTAAGACCATTAATGGATACGTATAGGATAGGTATAATCAAATTCAAATCAGGTTTTCTCAACGGTTTTCTAAACTTCTATTTTTTTGATACTGATAGATAAAATGAATAAGATATTTTTTTTTGTGTTCAGTTTTTCATTGCATTATGTCTTGAATTTGTTTTAATGATACAATACAATTAAAGAATACAGTTAAATTTCAAAAAATAAAATATCTCAAAATATATTGAAATGCGCTATATAAATAATACTGAATATTATTTGTTTTTGGATTTTATCATCAACTACATATTTAGAGAAAAACTATTTACTATCGATGAGTTCAAATGTCCTACTCTGTCTTATATTTGTATTTATATTCCCTAAAGTATCCAGTTCTGTATTTTCTATAATTGTATTAGTATTGCTATTTTTGTATTTTATTTCAAATGTGTCTGTAATATTGTTAAATAATAGCACATCTTAAAACTAACTGTGTTGTATGGCTTAAGAAATTATTGTGTTTTTTTCCTACAGGTAATATATAACATAGTTAGCAATAAAATGAATATTGCATTAGTATAAATGGTTTCAAACTGGACACATGTTGGGGTTTAGTTGGCTTATTAAATTTGCAAAATGTGGTCTTCTCCAAAAATACAAAATTAAATATCCTAAATCTACTTTAATGCTTTAAAATGTACGATTCATTCCAAAGCTTATTGAAAGTTATTATAAACCTAACTACCTAGATTTTTCATTGAAGAGACCAAAGTTGTTTTTCAATTGTATTATGTATTCATGCACATTAGAACATGGTGCACCGAAGCACCGGAGCATTGAACTCATTTATTTGAAAACTGCAAGTTGTTATTGTGACATATTGGAAAAAGTAATTTGTAGTAAACACGCATGGCTACTAAAATAGAAAAGACGAAATGATTGATTCACAAGCGCATGGTCAATATTGAGAAAACATTTCATTGAACTCTATAAATGTGGTACTGTTACAAATAATGTTGGTGTTTGTGAATAAAGAGTCGAGTTCCAACAACATTGTCACTAAAACGGAATGAATATAATACATATACGTTAAATACATTCAGCAGAAGTAACGACGAGGTCATCGCCTTGGAACCGATTGATATTGTTGTTGTATGGTATTAAGCGTTTATTTTTTTACAATATTTCAATCATATTGCAACGGTGTCTACTTAAAACAGTATTCTGAGCGCTGTCACACTGGAGTGACAGACACATGGTATAATACCCTACCCAGTCACATTATACTGACATAGAGCCGACCATTCATATAACTTAACTCCAATCGCTTAGCACCAAGCGAAGAAGCTTCCAGTACCACGTCTTTGGTTCGACCCGACCCGGATAGAACCCACGAACTTCCAGATGCGAGGCGCATGCTTGATGAGGTTGGAACCTCTTGAAAAAAATATCCACGTTAGTGTATTCACTTATAACTGCGGCAGCATGTACATATTGACATGGATGTAGTGTAAAACACAGATCTTTTATCAGTAAAATATATATCAGAAAAAAACAAGTGATACTACACGCAAGTACATTCGAATATTTTGTAAACATCGAAGCAGCAAGAGAAAAATAGTACTGGGTACGACAAATGTCATTTGACTGCATGTAGCTTTTATAATAACTAATCATAGACTACTTTAGCTAGTGTAGAAGTAGCAATTGCGTTTAGATAGAATGATCTGTTGGAAGAACTATACATGCAAAAGGAAAATGAGATATTAAATTGTAATGAATCACAAAACTAATTGTGATTGGTGTAATTTTGAATTGTTTATTTATACGCGATATGTTTAGAGATAGTTTTTGCTATTATGAAAAAGTTGTATAGAGTGAATTTTGCAGTGTTTGTTTTGATCATTTAACTTTTCCAAACTCGCATCGTATGCACTTTCTAATAAGTGTGTTGTCACAAACACATTGTATGAACGCATCCATGATATTTACAGGCACCCTCCAGTAGGCTCATGAGTGCAGTATGGCATTCCTTAGTGTAACAAAAACTCTTAGTATAACATTAAGCCTTTTGTACGTTTTTTATGATCTACACATTCAAGTGAATAGCACGTGTAATGACCTCTAAATACTTTTCAAGTGTAACTTAATGTGTATAGTGAAAGTATTACTACCATGCATGTATATTGGTCATACCTAATACCGCAAGTCTAAAAAGAAATCAACCATGTAAATAATGGCATCAATATTAAACAGTAATAAGGTTACTTAACTGTGCCGAGTAAGAACAGTTGCCGATACGAAATGCAAACAAATGTCGGCGCTAAAGGAAGTTGGAGCTTTGCACATGTCTTCCCAGATTGTTATTATACGGGCATTCGCGGTAATAGGTATATTGCGGTATTAGGTATACAAGGGATATGTTGTGAATCAAATATTATTTAAATTAATGTAAGACAAGTTACAGATGTAGTAATACTACGATATATTTTTGTTTACTCGACCATGTGACACAATGTATGTCTTAGACAAACAAAATAGAATTGGGCCTTCCCAGTAACATTCACGATTTCGTAACCTTATCATACATTCAACGAAAAGCGAGAGCTGTTAACAAAAACGTTAAAAGGTACGGTTATATCTTATGGATGTACTGAATAGAGCAGTTAATAAAACATGTTAATACTATATTGCTATATTGATTTATGCTAAATATTTCATTTACAAAAACAATAACAGTATTTATTGATTTTATAAAATATGTAAAACACATAAGAAATATAGAACGGCAAAAACAAAACTTGGACAGCATCACGGAAATTTGGACAAATTTCAACTAAATTAATGACGTCAACGTACGGAATTCAGGGTGTTGAGTTCTTTATCTCTTTATCCTAACACCCTTCTTTCAAAAACTACACTTTCTTTACATTTTACATAGACCAACATATATTTCATTTTATGCATTAAAGATATTAATTATTTATACATCACATTGTGTCATTGTTTTATTAAAGATAAGTACATATATTACATGCAAAACAAACAAAAAAATTCATAGTTACAAATTTAAAGATAATTTATAAAGCACTTTCAATATTTGTTATTTCAATATATAATAAAGAGTCTGAATATACTTGTTAATATAAAAGTTGTAAATCTTAGCAAGCCAGTAAATAATATTCAAACTAATCTTCTTTTATCATGTTATGAACAATGTGTTGCTCTGTACATGAGTATCATGAATACAATTAATAAAATTATGAAAGACAAAAAAAAATGGGGGGTGGGGGGGGGGGGTGGTATAATGATTTACTAAAAAAATGTTTATATACAGGTTGACAATTAGACAAATCTGGGTTACTATTGTAAAATGGAGTACATCTAATAAGTAATGTTCCAAATACATATATGCAGTCTAATGTGATCATAATCAAATATATAATTGCCGGAATTACCGGAGTAACACAATCTCATTCATTTCTTCTAAACAATTAGCAATGATAAAGTTTATCACTTATTTTTTTATAAAAAAACAACGTCTTACGCTGTGTGCTGTGACACACAACTTATCGTTAATGGTTTCTATTACAGATGCAATTAGTTTTCTAATCTTAAGAGCATATTTTGATAAGTGTGGAAAAAATCAATTAGTGATTCATTACTACGACGTTATCTTAAATTATTCATTACTAAATTAAATTTCCTGATTAATCAAACAACATTTTTTTAAAAGCATCTCAGATGAGTATCTTACTTGACCTTTAGTTTAAACATAACATACACGTGCTTCTGCTGTGATTGATTGATTGATTGATTGATTGAATATCTAGCGTCATTTTAATGCCATCGAAGGCTATAAGACGATCAGTTAACCTAACCACTGTTTCCTGGGATTAACCCAATACTCGAGCACACCCCGTCTCCACAAGTAACTGATAACTTTTCCACTTGGATCAGTGGTGGGAGACGAATGATAATGAGACACAATGTCGTATTTCAATCATCACGGAGACTGTTGCCGGGCGGGGGATTCCAACTCACGACCCCTGGATTGATAGTCAGACGCGTAACCGACTGAGCTAATCGGGCTCTGCTACTTCTGTTGTGATTACATATTTACGCATTGGTGTGTATATGCATAACATATAACTTTTAACGAAAAAGAACACCAAAACAGGCTAACTTTCGGCGTTAATATGCAAATGAAGCCTCCCAGATCACGTTATTTGAATGCTTTGCAAATGAGGGACTGTGGTCACGACTTAATTTTATGTTTCGCAATTGACATAAACTGTGTTTTAAAAAAAAATGTTACACAAAACTTGAAAAATAAAGTCACCTGAGTGACAGAAAAGTATGCGGAACAGTTACACATACACGTGTACATACTGTTCGCAATTTGTTAAAATTAAGACACCATTTTAAACAATCCAAAGAGAGTAAATTTATTGCAACAAAACAGACACTCTATATGAAATAAAGGAACTTAAATTATTATTTTTATTATTATTATCATACCGCATTTATATAGCACTTTTATCATAAAATACATACGTTCAAAAGTGCTTAACAAACAAATATACGTATACATATGAACAATCTATAAAAAAAAAAAAAAAAAAAGCATCGTAGGAATAAAATATTACAAATGATACTAAAACTTCATACACATATCTATAAAAAGCATCAGGAGGTATTAAAAAAACTAAAAAAAATGGTAAAAGCAACTCTAAGCAGAACTTAAATGATGCCAACAGAGTTAAATAATACAGAAAGTGACCAAAAACATAAACTGTTCTTTAAGATATCCAAACATTCCAATGCTAAAAACTGTTAAGAGAAAAATCACAATTAAGTTCCATATATCTCAATAAAAAATGTGTCTTCAGGACTCTTTTAAAAGAAGCAAACGTATCACAGTCTCTTATTCCTCCTGGAAGAGAATTCCATAGCTTCGAAGCAGCAGTAACAAAACTTCTATCACCATACATTGCGGTCCGACTTCTTTGAAATATTAGTGTTATAGAGTTGTTTTTAAATCAAAACAGTCAATCCATAGAATGACATTAAGAGACCAATATAGAAATGTTTAGATTGCAAGGGCTTCTCCAACGAAAATGCTTTCCGCTCAGAGGAGACGAACATTAAAACATCAATTAAAACTATTTCAGAATATTCCAGTAGAAGTTTGATCAATTACAGCCTCATTAAACTTCTGAAAGTATGTGAAACACTTACAAATAAATACCAGTCGTATGAATACGACAATTTTAACAATACAAAGAGAGTAAATTTATTACAACAAAACAGACACTCTATATGAAATAAAAGAACTTGAATCAAAACAGTCAATCCTTAAAATAACATTTAGAAACAAAAAATAGAATTTTTTAAATTGCAAGGTCTTCTCCAACGAAAAGGCTTTCCGCTAAGTAGAGACGAACATTTAGCATCAATTAAAACTATTTCAGATTATTTTCCAGTAGTTATTTGATCAATTACATGTTTAGTTACAACACGAGCAACTATTTTATGTCCGTTGTAACATCACACTTCTGTGCTTTCATTCCTCAATAACGCTGTACGTAGTGTTTTCGATATATCATCGAACCCTTTAACAACCACCGATTTAAGGACTAAGAAATATTTATTTACGGGTGTACGTTTTGGATGAGGAGGGGCTGTTAACCGCCATATTTAACGCAATACATGTATATGTTGTGTCTAGTTTTATGTGATAAGCAATATCACAGAAGTTTTATGTGGTAAGCAATATCACAGAGAATATGAATAAGAAGTGGGACCATCTTTGTTCTAACATTTCTCATAATGAATATATAATAATAATTAATTGATGTATGAAGCTCTTGAAACAATATTCTTGTAAGGCAACATCCTACAATAATGTGAAGATTTTTGCTATTTGACCAATGATATAAACATGTAATAAAGCATTGATTTATTTTTTTTAAATATTTTAATACACATTTATAATTAATAAAGTCATACTTTTAAGTTCCTCTCAATCAATAGTACATTTAATATCATATTTAATAATGCAATCATACACAATGCATTATATGTTGATTATATTCTTATAACTGATATGTGAATGTATGTTGTATATTTATGTTTTGTAACGAGAAAACTATAACATTTTAAGTAAATAAAATATCATTTTTCTTCTTAAAATAGCCCGTGTCGATCTCTGCAGAGGGGAAGGAATACTCCGAATGGGTGTCATGTTCATTTTATAATTTTTTGTCACGTTCACTATTGTGGTTAAATTATCGACCCCTGTGTGGTTCCAGGAAGCCATATGAGTGATGGCAAGAACATGACCACTGTGGCTTATGCATGTCGTAAGAAGGACAATTTGAGTAATACGATAGACTTTGCTTAAACTCTGCAGTTCTGCAGGTTTCAAGGTTCTAGGTTCATTCTGCATATTCATTTATTGATGTATTGTTTTAATCTGTATGATAACGTTTTGTTTGTGTACATGTAGAGTGAACCAGGAATCGTCCTTCCTGTTGGCGTCGAATGACATATAATGTGTTGGTGCGCTGTAAACCGTATCCATTATTCTTATAATTCTGCGTTTAAAACTAATTTAATTTGAATGACGATGACCCTTACATGATTCCGTAGAGCATGCATTATATGTCAAGGAGCAGCAACATCCTACTATACGTCAGTAAAGCATTCAGATTTTATTGAATCCAAATACGCTGTCAACATCAATCAGCACTTTTCTGTCTAAATATGGACAATGGTGACGTTTGAAGTCGTTTTTGCTACTATACTATCACGAACCAATTATGGTATCGGAGTAAAAAAAGGCGATCCAAATACATGTGATATCCCTGGAGTCAGCAGGCATTATAAGCACTAAATGCAACTAGGAAAAGAAAGTAGCAGTTTTATTGTGTTTGGAGTCTGTGAGGAGCCAGTAATGATAAATGCAACTTCCCCTATCTCACCCATAGCCAAGATATAAGCGGTATTCTAGTTTCCAACTTTCTAAACTTAATATTCGCCTATTGACAACGGTTTTCTATTTTCAATCAATATTGAAAAAGCTCCATTCTTCAAAATGAAAAAAATGCTGAAACCAATCTCTGTTATTGTGTTATACATCTAATATAAGTTGTGTCACGAATTCCCAATTTCTTCAAATTTGACATCGATGTTTATGATTGCTGAAAAAGACAATGCAAGTTGATATAACATGCAATGGGCTATATAAAGAAAAAAACTAATAAATGAATGAATGACCTTTACGGCTTTTTAACACTATATTATAAAAGTTATATGACGCCAGACACGTGACTTTGAACCGTATTTACCAACAATCTTTAGAATATTCTTAGAACTAAACTAAAAAATGAATTTTAAAACACACACTTAGAGACCATTTTAAAAGACCAAAAAAAGCAAGCATGTACAATAAAATATCTCTTAATAACCTGTAAACATGATGCGCTATATATATATTTAATGAAACTATAACACAGATAAATAATGAACTTTTGTTATATGCATGTAACGTGTACGTGCCATTAATCATTATTTTTTAATAAAAATTCGGAATGCATGAATTCTTCGTCACATTTGCATAATTATGGTAATGTGTTGAACATAAAAACTCCGTTCCCAATGTAAAGTGTCAACCAAATTCCTCTGCTGGTTGCAAAATGATAGACCAGGCATGAAACTTTATATTCGTGATTAAGAAACTAATGCACATTGACATTTAAGATAAAAGCGTGACTTTGAAATGTTAAGTGAATAGCAGTTCTTGGTCACGACATATCGTACGACTCCATAGAAGTGTATATTCTGGGTATAGAAGAAATGCCTGCTCTGATGACAAAACATTTTGTTCTTGATTGGCTAATTAATGCATTTGCCATTTAAAATATATGTATGATATTGTCATTTAAAGCGGATAATGCGATACATGGCACATCTCTATAGAAAACATGTGTTAGGTATGTAAGAAATCCTTTCACTTGCTGCGAAACATATTGTTCGGGATATAACACTACAATAATTGCAATTCTGTTAAAAAGTATGATTTAGATATTTAATGTCGGCACATCATGCTTCTCTTATGTAGTAAACCCTCTGCATTGGTTACTTATAATAGCTCGTATCAGACTGAAAGAAGAATCGGCGAAATGGTGGACGGATGAACAGACGCATGGACGGTCAGGCATCCAGTTTGAGACTGATAAACTACATGACAGTGAAGTAGATAAATTGAAACAGTGAAAGATTAATAAATTAAAAGTTATTGTTGTCATACAATTATTGATCAAATATTATTAACTTTTTAATCTTTCTCTCCAGATAGGCACACATTGTACTAATTCAACTATATGTTCTATATAAAATACCACAGGAACGTCATCATGCGAATCAGAAAACATGACTCTGCCCTCAGGCATGTAGTTGATAATCGGAAAAAAAATGAAGGGGGTTGCTTCGTTAGTGTATTTACCCCAACAAAGATGCGTTGAAGCCCTGTGGTTTGTGACCCTTACTTTTATGTAAGTTAATTATGCCTTAGCTGTTAATATTGACAAATTTACACCACACTCACCCGTCCCACGCTAGCTTCACAATTTGATAATAAATGATACCTTAAATATTGTGATTATACAATGCAGCTGTATTTATAGAAAATAAATAATAGCCACTACGCGAGATATTTCCTGACTGTCAGCATTATACGAGGAATACATGTCAATATTATACAGAACTGTTACATGCAGATGTTTAATTATATAGGAGGAATTAAATTAAGTTTTGTTTAATTTAGGTTTGTGTTGCCGCTACCAATTATCTCCCGGTACTAATACTGAGCACGATTGTATCTATGAAAGAGAGATTCTATTTCTCGATCTAAAGACTTTAATTTAGAATTAATGACAAATCTAAATAGACCACATGGATTTGTTTTTTCTGTTTAATTCTCTATTTTTGAAAAGGGTTTAAAACCATTTTTTTTGCGCATTTCATTTTATATATGGCATATCTAGCTGTTTTGGTGGAAGAAGACCTTATAATGAATCTGAGTAGAATCAACATCATTCCGCAAGTAACTGTCAAACTTTCTCACAATATAGTTTTTGGAGCAAGTAGACCTACGACTTTAGCGGTGAGAGGTTAATGATCTTCAGTTGGCGCCTTGGACCAGCTTACCACGGAGTACCCTGATTGTTTATTCTATATGCAAACTATATTAAGATTTGTTTAGTTTTATAAGCAAACTATATTAAGGTTTCATTAGCCAATTGAATTTTGCTCTGTGTAACATATACGTGTTAATGTTTTCTCCACATTATTGAACGCGTTTAACGTATCTTTTTAAGAGTAGGAAAGTGACCAATACGAATAACGTGTTTGTGATCCATTTTTTTCTTCTTTGTTTAAGACAGTGCCTTGGTACCTCTTTTTGTTATCTTTTTTTTTTATTTCATTGCTGTTATTTTTAACAAAGCAGTCCTCATCATCTCTTAAATCATTGAAAAAGTATAATTGTCTGTTTTGAATGGAATTAATTATGTTATATGAAGGTAAACAATCTGAATGCTACTTATTGGCAACGCTTTCCTACTTAACCGTGTCTTATTTAGCTATGCACGGTGGAGAAACAAACTTTGCAACGTCATCAAAGATGTACACAAATGATCTGACCACACCAAAAACATCGCCGCTTCAATTAAGAAATGTTTTGTAACTTTTTTATAGTATAACAATCGACACGGGATAAAGAGCATCGTACCCACCAAACAGTAAACATAACAACGGAAGTGTTAGATGTTTTGCACCTGGTATATTTTTTTCTCGAAAACGTAAAAAGTTTTAAAAAATTGTAGGAGTACTTCCACACCAAAGTGAAAGAGAAGTAGATTTTATAAGTATTTTTTGAAATAAAGAAAAATAAAGACAAATTTATTTTTTCTTTAAAGCGAACTGTATTATTATGAACAAATAATATATTTCGTTCTTAAAGAATTTCAGTAGAAACGAAGAATGAAATGATAATGAGAACGTCCACTCTGAATTTATATCCAATGTGTGGGTGCAAAAAGTATGCATCTAAAATGACATACTGTCGAAGGGCTTTCTGTTTGTAATTTATCAGTTCCATATTGACGCTTCCAAAATGTTATACCGATAGCGAAGTATATCGTATTACGGCTAACTGGGATACAACATAAATAACAACATACTTAGCAGATACCGCTCGCAGTTTGAGTACGTCGTAGTACGGTGTACAATGACGACTCGTCTGGGTGCTGGAATTTAGGCCGAAGAGTGCTTCTCTTTTTTCGTCTTGATGGCTTTTACTAAATGTATGAAGATTGAGATTTGATGGACATTTATAAGAACATTGATTATCAATACGTTTACATCATTTTTTGTTGTTTTTTTCATTTGGAGATTACACTGCCGATTCTGAAGCGATGATCCATTTTCCAATTCCACATCGCCGGAGCTTTTCATTAGTCCTTGCTTTATAATTTTACCACTATAAGTCAAACAGGCTGTCCGATGATTGATATTCTTTCTTTTGCTTTCTGGTATATTTAAATATATCCCTGGTCTTCTTTCACCATCAACATTAACATGATCGAACTAACGAAGGACTGTTATATAATGAAGTTTAATTTTGATTTAACTGGAGAATGTTTGCTTTAAGTGACTTTTCCCTGCATGAGCTCTGCTTCATTCTTGAAAACTCCCATGAAATAAACAAAACGTCCGCTAAAGATTATCCAACAAGTTGATTTTAGCTTTATGTAAATAGCGCACTCGTTTAGTATTCTGACATTGATACCGCCGAACAACATCGATCCGTAAAAGGAAGCAATGGTGGCTGTTGGGAATATCCCTATTTATGTTGAAAAATGCAATTAAAGCTTCATCAAGTCGGTTTTCTACAGACAATCTTTGCATAACGCATGTTACTTGGCGTGACATTTCTTTGGTTGTATCAGATAAGCCGTTACGCGTTTTTGTGTTTTTAGTTCCAGTTGTTTCTTCATTTTGTCCATGTTTAATGGATTTCTGAGATTCACTGGGTCAGTTAATATTCATTTATAACTGTTTTATCATTTGTGTATTAGTGTTTTCTGTAAATGGTAGTTCCCGTGCAGTGCACAATGACAACAATAAAAGTATTTCACATTAACTGACAGTGGCGTGTATTTTTTTAATTCGAATTCATATTTATCATTAGTTTTACGTTCAGTGTTTAGGCCTTCTACTTCGATCCAGCTCAAAAAGGTGAACTCAGAAACTTCGGATTCCTGTCCAGTTTCGCTGTGTATCTTAGTAAAATTCTCAAACGATTGATGCATATGTCAACAGAATTGATTGAAACTTCAATTGGTCCTATTTCATTCGAGTCATTTATGGCAAATAAACAACTTACAAAATTGTGTTTAAATTGTTTTGATAATGGAAAAGTTCGGTATAAAGTTGATTCAAATATTGATAGCGATTTAAACGGGGATTGTTTTCTTTTCTGGCTTCTTAGAAGCAAATTTGATTTTTACTATAAAATGTTGTGTATAGTCATTTTGTCAGGGCAGCATTATGATATTTCAATTTTTGAAGACTTTGCCTTTTTGTCTACGGAGGTTGTGGTTAGATATCAGCTTTCTCTTTGTCAACAAACTGAAACACATAAATAATTGGAATATGTTTATATGAAAAACTGAAATACACTAAACAGAAATAATTTCTCTCAATCAGTAAACTGTTAATTTTGCAGTTTCTATTTCACGGTGTTCCCAAAATAGTAACCTTTTTTTTTAATGTTCCCTTTTAGTATTACCTAAAACTAGGGCAGTAAAATTTGAGTTTTGCTTATGAACATTCCCCAAAACACAGTAACAGGACATAAAATTAGAGCAGCGATCCATTTTACAAGGTCAACATTTTTATTGATCTCAGTTAACAAGGGATAACCAAAAACTATGTCTATTTTAAAAGGTTAGGCTATCCATTCCAATAGCGTACATTGTATACACGTATATTGCACTGAAACTTTGGACACTTATTTTAGATTCACCAAGGAATTATTACATGTTCGATATATGATAAGAGATTAGAAAAACTATCTAAGAATTATAGGGCATTCCACCTTGAAAATTACAATAATTCTGTGTTTTGATGTCACCTTCGTGACAGTTTTAATAGTGAGCGGAGAGGTGATAAAACCTCAATGATGTCCATTTCAATTTAACAACCAATGAAGAAACTCGAACGACCAACGGATCCCATATATTTGGTGTAACCTTACTTAGATACAATATCTACTAAGGCTACCTACGTGAGGCATGTAACAACCACACAGTCAACAGTTTTGGGTCGTACTCGAACGGCGTGTGGTACCTGACAAAGTATGTTGTTACTTATGTTGTCACCCAGTTAGCCGAACTTATTGGAAGCGTCGATATGGAAGCGATAAATTACAAACAGAATTCACTTCGACAGTATATGTCATTAAGCTGCATGCTTTTGCAACTCTTTGATAACACCCACACATTGGGTGTGGAAGTACTCATAAATAATCAGAGTGTGGAAGTTCTCATTATCATTTCATTCTCCGTTTTTTACTGGAATATCATCGGATGTTCTTTAAGACACGAAAAATATATCACTTTTTCATAATGATACAAGGCCTTAATATTACATTTGTCTTTATTTGTCTTTATTTCATGAAAATACGCCCAAATTCTATTTCTCTTTCACTTCTGTTGAAATACTCCTACAAATGTTTTAATTTTTTTTCCGTTTTCAGGAAAATGTACTCAAGATGCATAAAATCTTATACTATCGCCGTTAAGTTAACTGCTGTGCGGGTACGGTGCTCTTTATCCCGATTGTAATGATAATAAAAAAGTAACAAGGCATTTCTTACCTGAAAAGGTGTTTGTTTGGTGTGGTCAGCTCATTTGTGTACATTTTTGATGACGTTGCAAAGTTTGTTTCCCGACCGTGATATGTGTCGTCATTAGTGAAATCCTTATTCAAGGACGATTGCTTACAATAATAACATAAATGTGTTAATAAATTATTGATTAATTAACAGTGAATTCTATCTTAACGGTGTAGTTAAAAGTAATTCTCCGCCAAATCAGGGTAATAAAAAATTAAATCCTGAAAAGGCGGTATAATAACAAGTAATTGCTAACAAAAACCATTGTAATCAAACGTAAAACCTGTCAAAACCATTTAATTGAAAGTAAACCCCGCCAGAACGGTGTAATTAAAAGTAAAACTACGGTATAATAAAAAGGTTAAACACGCAGCTATGAAAAAGAACTTTATGATACTTATATTTTTATACTGATTTGTATGTATGTCAATTTGAATGAATAAATCTATTTAAACCAAAACGCGCAACTACGGTGTGATTTAAAGTAAACTCCACCATTTTATACTTTTGCCAGTGTAGCAAATCATCCATCTTATGTCTTGTAAGATGTCAAGTTTCTTCTGTAACGAATCACATTCTGTTTTCGAACGTTGAAAAAGGCATGAAGCATGTACATTATGCTCATTGATTTAGAACTGAATAAAGTACAACCAATCTTGTTATCAGACAAGACAAATAGCGGAATCAAAATAGAGATAAAATGTAATGAGAGAGAACTAAATAAAGTTGATTATGTTCTCCTAGATAACAATATGATTATATGATGAGACGTTTAATGTACACACAAGGACGGGTAGTGGTACCGTCCTACTAAAATTGGCACGTATAGTACATGAACCGTATCCATCTCCTGTAAAATAGATAAATGTGTAATACGCCCCATTAAACACGTCTACCTAATGCCAAACACATGCTACCAGCACGTTTTAAAATACCTGAAATTAATCTGAAAATATTTTACTCAGACCCCAACTCCCTAAAGGGCCTGTCACACAGTCCCAACCTAGCTGGTAGATCCTCTCTCGACCAAAATAATTAGCCTAACGGGACGAGGTCTTGACGCAATCTACTATGAGCGTGGAATTCTAATTGGGGACGTGTGGGAAACTATACCAAACTTGAGAGGTACGAGCAGGTCCTGACAAAACGGCAAACCTTGCCGATTGTGTTGGACATGCTTAAAACAATCGCTAGGGTCGTGTGATCAAAACTAAATGGAATAAGGACCCTACTAGGTCGAGGAATGAACGGATTGCCCTTAACCGGCAATTCTAAATTACTAAGGAAAATTTGCACACTGCTAGTCGCACGTATTAAAGATATTTTAAAAGAATGAGTCCCATAGTTGCATATGTATATCATGGAATGATATGATGAGAATCACAAGTGATAATGGTACTATTCGTAAGCTTATTTAAAAAGCATTGAATAGCAGAAGAGCGTGCTACACGTAACATTTAGTTAGTTAATACTAACATGCATAATTGAATATTTCTCGATTTTGAGTCCAATTCGGATCGGTGTGTCACTTCCAATGATTGGAATATCACACCTGTTTCAGACATCTTGACAAACTGTGGCCGGTAATGACGTTGTAACTCTATTAAGAGGCATCATATGCAAATGTATGTCCACCAAATGAACCAAATTTACATAGTCTGAAAGAAATAGATGTGACTTGCAGCAATCAGTGCGGATTTTCTGTAGTAATACAATGTACTTGTTTTTCTGGAAATTAAAGACGTTTTCCAAAAGGCTTTAATGGACAGAGTTGTCGCTCACTCCGTCGTATTTTACCGTTACTTGTTATTCTCTTGCTTGCTCTGTATAAAAAAGTAATTGAGTACCTCTGTTGCTAGCATCATTTGTAACACTATGTATACATGTATATATAGTTATTGCGTCTAATAATGCAAGTTATGGGTATTTGATCAAATCTAGATATCACATGACTGGTAAACCAAGACAAAATGTTCTTATTATGTTTTATTCCAACAATTTCATCACTTAAGAACACAAATTAATTGATATTTGAGCCGATAAAAATGATAGTAGACCTGAGATAAAAAATATATTCAATATTAACGAACTTGCGTTTTTAAGGCGTCAAGGTGTATATATATAACCATACATCTAACAAAACACCTACCATGAGCATTAGAGACATTTACAATTTAGCAGAGCTAAAATATAAAAATAAAATCGTTAGCTAGCCTTAATCAGAGGAAGACAAAAATAACAATAAATAAACAAAAAATTCTGTATCTGTATGCAACACATATATCAACAAAAATATGTCACTAACAAACTTAATGACTAATGAAATATATTGCAAATAGAGTTATGAACATGCCTGCAAAATTTCTGGTTTAAGTCTTTATTTTAACCACGTGGCCATTCTGTTACAAAATCATTCCTTCGTACACTAGCTCCATGTAATGTAGATCAAACCATATTTAGATATTTTTGGTTAATACTTGTTTGTAACGTTTGTGAACAGCAAGTTGTTAAAGGAATCAAACTAAGTTGCATTGTCGTATCAATATTTGGAAATAAGTATCATTGTAACATATACACGTACATAGATTATACTATTTATCTTAGCTCGATTGCGAAGGAAACTCACAGTTTATATGAATCGCTTAAGAGTCTGCTTTCTGAGTAGATCCAGTACCGAGTGTTGTTTATATTAGATCCATGGATCAAACAGGACACCGAACACGCAGCTTCAGTCGTGAGCGGCCAACACACTATCCACGACACACCGCTCATTGTATGTGCACCTCCTCCTGTAGTGACAATAATTAAAGTGCATGACAGTTCGACTGAAATAGATAGTGACGGGTGATCCAGTTGGCTTATCTAGCATGCATAAATAAGCATCGATATTGACAGGCATTATCATGTCGATTCTGCTGTTTGATTGGATGATATTCACTTTACTATTTTACTAACTGGAATGATATGTACGCTTCATATGTTTATACCAATAGAAAAAAAACGTATAAAACACTTTACCGTTCTGTATCAGACATAGTGTTGAATCACAGTTCAAGAGGCTATTTTCGATATAGCAATATTATATAATTTCTGTGAATGAAAGTATTATTGAATATGATTCTCACTATCCCCATCAGGGCATCTAATTTTTATTAGCAATATTTATATTACAAATAAATTACTTGATCTAAACTTTTTGAATATATATTTTGATATCAATTTAAATGGCATCTGTTCTTATACTAAATGATTATTAACCATTGTCCGTTGTTACAAATGTGACCATGGCGATATAAAGGTAATTGTGTCGTTGTTGTTGTTGTTGTTGTATCAAAGACGTTTCCTTTCTAAACGAATCTCATATTAGATGCAGTAATGTTATGTGACAAATCAGGTTGATCCCCATATACGAGGGGTAATCCAGAAATAACCGAGCTGTCCCTGTATATTTTTTAATTTACATGAAAATTTCAGCAAGTACACCTCTATTCATGCCAAATCTATAACTAGAACGATTTTCATTCGTTACTATAGCAACACATTGACGTTAAAGTAGAGCTCGTGTATATTTAAGCCTCGTACTACAAAACAGTAAAAATGTTTACTAGTCTAGACGTCTCTATCTCGAGCATTTCTTGTGAATATAAAGTGTTGGATTCGCAGTCTCATTTAGATTGAATGTACTAATCTAATAGCACTGCCTTCAAGATGTTTCGTTACAAGGCGACGTAATCGTAGTTAAGGCAGACACCTGATGGATTGAAACAATTACAATCAGTTAAGTGAAAGAGGGATTGCATGCTAACAGCCAATTTATTTCCTGTCATAGTGGAATTGATAATTAGTCTAGATGTAAATAATAACGGTAATATCGTATCAAGGAACGTGTAGTGTCCATGGGCAAGACACTTTGTCGGCATATGCTTACATGTACATATTGTACTGGTTCTTCTTAATAGGAAATTTCAAGCGCTTTGTCTAAGAGGTCTAGAGACCTTGTTTCGCCATCGATGTAAAATGAATAAGTTTAATAGTAAAACTGTCTAAATATTTGTTTCACAATAACAATAATCTGGCACTTTATATAATACTTTATAAAGCTTCGAGATATGAATTGTCTTCTAAAATCAAGTGACAACACAGAAGGAAGAATTAGAATTAAGAAGTAAGAAGCAATTAATTAGAAGTAAGGAAAAGAAGTAAAACGTTAACAGTAAGAATAATAAGTAAGAAGCAAGAAGCTAGAAGTATGAAGTAAAAAGCAAAAAGCAAGAAGTTAGAAGTTATAAATAAGAAGATGGAAGTAAGAAGTCACTCCCCGGCTTCCGTAGTTTGAAGATGGAGCCTGAATAAAATACATACAAGTCTATATAAATGCTGAGCTTCCTCTCAATATATAAGTGTAACTGAAGTTAGTTTATTGTTATATCATTTTAACAATGTCTGGTTTCTTACAATTTAGTGCATTTATATAAAATTAGACTCACTCACGTTTGAATATGTCGTTCTGAAGACTGTTTATGCGTCTAAACTGAACATGAAATTATTTGCTATAATAGTATGACAAGACAATTGATTGTTTTTTGTTTATATTTAAATCATTTATTCCTCAGGCAGAAGCACATCATAGATTCTCGCTGAAGGATCGTCTTGTTGATATTCATAGTTTGTCTGATATACGATTATAGTGACATACTGAATGTCATAGCAGATTCACTGAAAAGTTTATATTTATAAGGAAAAAATAATTTTTTATGCATTTGATAGTCCAGACTGCTTTCATTATTTTATTTAATGCGTTTAATGATACAATTAGTATGAATTGAAGCTTACTATTTCGTTTTTCAGCAACAATGTAAATGTTATACTCATATATAAGTTTATATGTGTTTAATGGCTGCTATAGAATCTGAAAACTTTACAGTCCGAACAGAGGTAAATGGCGTAAGCGCTATTATTTAAACAACATTTAGATACTCGTCTTTGTCAGAATATAAAGAAATAACCAAAGAGGAAATGATTCTTTAGAAATATGTAACTATTATAAAACAAACGACGTTGGGGTATTCAAAGTAGCCAATATAATATTATATACATCATAGATGATAATACATGCATATCTTGTATAATAGGTAGCAGTTGTTGACGTTTTAACATGTTGTATTAAATATTATTATTTTGTAATTAATAACTTTATATTTGAATTCGTGAATTGAATATTATGAAAACATTCTTAAGTGAATTGTTCAATAAACAACAATTACATGCATAAAACTATGTCTGTTTCTATCTAGATCCAAAAAGTGGAGCCAAATATTGGTGCTAGTTAAATACAATATAAAACAGGTTAATAATGTGGACAATGCGCCCTGTTCTCAACCCATAAGAAAACGATATGTAATAACACTAAATAAGCAAAACGACTAAGGTCTCACTTAACTATTATTTCCCCAAGTAAGAGTAGGAAGATACTCGCGCACAAGATATTAAAGCCATGTCAATTGGTTGGAAATGTTCTGGTTTGAGAATGCTTCAATTAGAATGTGTCTTTCTACAGGTTAAAGATGTGGTGAAGATTATGATGGTTAAGGTTCACAGGGATACATGCAAAATTTGAAAGGCAAACTTATCAAACAAAAAGAGGAATATCATTTAACAACATGTTTTTGAAATTGTGATAATGCGGTCTGGTCAACCCTATATATTATGTTACATATTTGAATACACAAATTGCTTTTATTAAAAAAAATAAAAACCAATGTTAACGTTTTAGTGATCCAGAAAAGCATTATATATATAAATGTAAAGGAGATAATTTAATTCACATTACAACAACGAACTTTCAGATTTTGGATATCTTTCAGATGATCATTCACAATGTATGATATATATATGTGGAGATAATTATTTGTGATAAACCAGGCATAAATGTATAGTATGTAAATGTACCAGACTACGGCGACCATAGACATAATATCAAGGTATCTACCAAACCAAACGATGGTTTTACAGGCAACACATCTCGACTGGACGGACAATTTACATACATGAACTGTAGCTTTATATGAGTAGGGTCCAGTGAAGAGAGAGAGAGAGAGAGAGAGAGAGAGAGAGAGAGGTTTAAAATTGACTGCTGTACGAGACGTTAAAACATCACCATTTTTTTTCCACGCCAACTGTTACTTGATAAAATCTACTGTCTACTGATATATGTGAACGTATTTTATACATTGTATATATAAGCACCAATACGTAAGATTTACAAAGCCATAATTGGCTTTTATTGTTTCCATCTCTCTCAGTATCTAAATTGCACTACTTGTTTCCACACTCAAATCTTGTTAATAACGTCTGGTAAGTATATTGTGTCATTTTCTCACTGAATTACGATAAATTTAAAAATACAAGTAACTGTATTAGTCTGTTTATATGAGACATTTTTCTGACTGATTTTCCAACATAAAGATTAAACATGTCGTCTGGGAAAAAGAATGATAATATTCATCCATTACTTGTCAGCCTGGTATTGGTCAGCAGTTGATCTTGGGGGAAACTAATTGACCAGTAAATATACGTGTCTTTGTTTTGTACAATAAAAGTCACTTTTCTTAAGAAAACGTTACTTTCTATTAATGGATTCTTGCTGCAGATGAGTAGAACAACTTTTGTTAAGACATTCCATGCAATAAGGCATCGCTTGTATAAAAAGGTCACTGTCACTGGATTTCAACAAATGGTGTATTTTAGAGCAATTGAGGATTAAAAAAATATAGGGGTGTCACTGCACTGTCTTTAAAAAAAGACGAGATTGCGGCGTGGTAGAGCGTCCGCCTCGTATGCGGAAGGTCGTGGGTTCAATCACCGGCTGGGTCATACCAAAGACTTTAAAATGGTACTAGAAGCATCCTCGCTTGACGCTCAGCATTTAGAGCAGAGTTATAGGTCTGATCGGCCGGTGTCAGTACAATGTGACTGGGTTGAATATCATACCATGTATCTGCTTCATGATACTCCAGTGTGACAGCGCTTAGAATCAAGTAGACATCGTCGTGCTATGACTGAAAAATTGTTGAAAGCGACGCTAAACACCACAACTATAACAACAACATAAAGCAGCTGGTCAACACCCCAGTAATTGTGCATTTTTATGAGATATACATTCCTTCTACGGGACGAAACACTTTGTTATGTGTTTTATCCGTGAAAATCCAAGACCTCATTTTATACAAACATTAAATTCAACTGTGTAGTAAGATCTTACCTACTACTTGTTAAGTTGTTTCACAATTCCTGAATAATAGCAAACCGAATGATATAATATAATGTATAAGATAACAAATGGACTGTTATGGTATGATAATGATGCAAGTATCCAAATTATGTCCAGGTCACCGGCAGATGATGTAATTATCAGAATGAAAACAACGTTAGCGTGTAGTTAATAAGAATTGGATATTTATTGATGAAACAATCTTAGATTTATCTAAAAAATTAAACTTTTCTAATACTTATATCATATCGATGTTCAAATTCTCATCAAGTTTGAATGGGGTTTAACGCATTTTCAACACATTTTAGGTTATTTATGGCATATCCAATTTTATTGATGGAGGAATACCTCAGAATGAATTTGAGTAAAACTGCCGTTCTTCAGCAAGTAACTGGCACAATTTTTTCACACTGAGTTCTTGGGGCAAGAGAGACTCGAACATAAGACATTAGCAGTGAGAGGTAACAAATCTTGAGACGGCACTCGGCCACGGAGGACCCTTAAATTCCAATAACAGTGTAATAGTAATGTTTAACACGTGACGGTTTCGCTGAAATTGAACGCAATTGTCTAAAATACAAGAATACATAATTACAAAGAAGATACTCTGATATAAATTTAATAATGATTGATTGATTGATTGATTGATTGATTGATTGATTGATTGATTAGCCTCATTTTAATGCCATCAAGGGCAAACTGACGAACAGTTAACCTAACCACTATTTCCTGGTATCCTGAAAGATAAACCAGTGCTCAAGCACACCCATCTCCTCAAGTAACTGATAACTTTTCAACCTGAATTGAAAGCGAAAGGCGAATGATAATAAGAAACAATCATCACTGAGATTGTGGTCGAGCGTGCATAAGAACTTGCCACCCCTGGATTGATTGCCGGCGTGCATTTAATAATAAGGTACAGCATTCTATTTGCATATAAAGTCACAAAGAGTCGAACGAAATACGCATTAGCGGATGCGGATACGATCCTCAGCTCAATCCAATGGCCAATGGCATCTAAAAACACTAAGTACCTGTTTTACCAAGAGAGATGTTAATATTAGCTCTGATTTTGCTTCAATGTATTTAGTATCAACCAAACGAAATACAGAACTTTCTAATCATCTTGTAGTTTAAGCGAAAACACGTTTAGTATCGAGCATCAACAGACAGCTGTAAAGAACAATAAATGGTTTAATACGCTGGCACCTTTCTCAATATCTTCTTATTCCAAGCCTCAAATCTTGTTAACAACATCTGGTAAATATCATTTGTCATTTTCTCCATGAATTACGATAAACTCTTATATCATAAAATTAGATTATGTGTTAATAAGACATTTCCCCAGCTCTAAGTTTGATTGGTTGACGCGAAGATTGATAATTTTCGTCCGTGAGGAAGGTGTCTGCAAACCTATAAAACCGGAATTGATCAGCAGATAATCATGCGGGAAATTTAATTGACCATAAACTCGACGTATACTAAAACTATTGACAATGGCGTCCCCAAATTTTATAAATACATATTACCGTATAAGACCATTACCGCACTAAAAAATAATCCCAGCAAGATGTTGTAAGCAGCTTTATTCAATTTCTATTTTGATACTGCTGATTAAATACTTAAGCTATTGACCTGACGCGATAGCGACTACTGCTCCGCACAGTTGCCACGTGGCGTTGTTTGTCCAAATTAATGCAATGCATCGCAATGTTGTGTTTACTTACAGAACGTTTGCTTGTCTAAGTAAAATGTTGACCTCAAAATGATATCGATCGCTGATTGGATTATCGAATTGTTTGACTGACAGCCTGCATCAGAAAAACATATGGAGTTTTTCGTTGGATCATTATGTATTTAAATTATAATTACACTATGATCATACATTGTGATTCCTATTGTTTGGTTAGACCAATTCTCAGTATTTCTTTAAGACTTTTG
Source organism: Panopea generosa (assembly GCA_029582155.1). Taxonomy (NCBI): domain Eukaryota; kingdom Metazoa; phylum Mollusca; class Bivalvia; order Adapedonta; family Hiatellidae; genus Panopea; species Panopea generosa. The sequence continues at coordinate 21,653,254 of CM055909.1, forward strand.
GTCAGTTTTATGAATTAAACAAAGTAGTACTAATTGTACTTCAGTTTAATACAGAATTTACCTCGACTATGCGCATCAATTAGACTGTTCTATGAAAAGTGTATTTTGTGTAATGTAATAAGCCGGTATATAGTGTAAAGGGTTTTCTGTTAATATTAAACTCTTATACGCGACTATTTAAAATGTTTATTCTTAATATCGTATCCGGTTGATGATACATATATATAATAAAAGATATGATGATACATATATCCATAATAATTTTCTTAAAACGTTGACATAGTTTTAGATTTTAGTGGCTTTATCAATCTGGCATAAGAACTGTTTAGAATGAAATTTCTTAATTCCTCTATTTAAATGAGAAAATGTCACTCTATGTCTAGGGGTAGGGTGTGGAGAAAGAAGAGAATGATTGGCTTTGTGAAACGTCACACGAAAGTTTTGGTATTGTAAATCATATAAGTTATAAAATGGTCATATTTTTGAACACATGATAAAATTGGAACATTTTCATAAGTTGTATGCCAAGTTTGGGTGACAGTGAATACTGTTGCGTGAAGATATAACAGTTTAAATATGTGAGGTGATACACTGCAACAAATTGTTATCAAAACATCAAAATTATGAATAAGCAACCTGGTCAACCCCATGTTTTTTCCTGCATACTTGGACTAACTTAGGACAATCTATGGAAACAATACACTTTCAGAACCATATGCAATGAGTTCAGTATTCCAGAAGTGCCTGTCTCTATATGTAGAACAATACAAATTTAATTGGTGTGTAAGATGTTCACGACAAACATGATACATATTACTCTGTTTTTAGAGCTTTTAGAAATGAAATACAAACGAGCTTATCTTCAATTAAGCCAAACTTGCCAGAAATGTTCTGAGGGAAAGAACCAAAATTGTGAGATCCTATAGTAACACACAAAACACACAATGAGAGTGTTTGTACAAATATTTACTGTCGAGACGACTTTGTTGTAATTGGAAACAATATTTAGAATGGGCTTATGGTATCAATAACTAAAATAGATTTATTTTGTTTTTAAATATGTGTATCAAAACAAATCGGTAAGTAAATATATTCGACACATTTATTAATAAAAAAGGTCTTGAGAAAATCCATTCTGTGATCTAATTCTGAATCAATATTCGGTTGAAAATCGCGGTATAGCTGTGTCTTAAATTAGAGATAAAGATTAATTGTTCATACAATATGTTCGTTAGCTTCAACGTCAGTAAAGAAAACATGAGCGAGTTTCAATGCGAAAGCAGTATGTCTTCCTGAACTTGATATTATTATTTAAATATTTGAAATAGACATAACGAGGCGCGACTTCGGATCAGCATTACAATTAACGTATCTTTACATGTGGAATAGAATTACATTTCCTCATCGGGATAGTAGAAAATACATCGTTAACCGTTTGTCCAAGTTCATAAAAGTGTTATTCAAACCAAGATGAAAAGGTGGTTAGAAATTTCAGTAGATTTGATTCCAACATTAGTATCTACGTACGGTGTTCGTTTCATCAAAAACGTTACTATAGCTATAGTATAAACGGCCAGTTTTGCGAAAATATTGGTTACTGAGATATATATTTTATTTCGTGAATTAAACGAATGTTCATCAAAAGCTTTTTCTTCAAAACCGGATTAGTCTCTTAAACAATACT